>WNGS01004511.1:1687640-1698337 GCA_020271785.1 Procambarus virginalis
GTGAAGTGCTCACCTAATTGTGCTTGCGGGGGTTTGACCTCTGGCTCTTTGGTCCTGCCTCTCAACTGTCAATGAAGTGCGTCTGTGATTAAGACTTGACTTCGTGTTAACTTCGCATGTCTCTACGGTGACATCCTTAACGACATCTTCCCGTCACTGACGTCTTAAAACACTTCACCGCTGCGGGATATCAGCGACGAAAAGTACGATATTCATGGTTGGCGTTGGAAGCAAGCAGGATAATGCTTAATACATTACTCCTAGAAGCTTTACCACCCATCGTTTCAGGCGAGTCAGCAGCCACACTCGCTGCTCTTGTCCATGAGCGCCTTAGTTGTCCAAGGGTAGTTCCCACCTCAACATCATCACAACTTGATGCTATTACTTCTATTTGATATTACTGCACAAAATGTTCTGTTACCTGCACGGTACCACCACCACCACGTGCACGGTACCACCACCACCACGTGCACGGTACCACCGACACCACGTGCACGGTACCACCACCACCACGTGCACGGTACCACCACCACCACGTACTCGGTACCACCGACACCACGTGCACGGTACCACCACCACCACGTGCACGGTACCACCACCACGTGCACGGTACCACCACCACCACGTGCACGGTACCACCACCACCACGTGCACGGTACCACCACCACCACGTGCACGGTACCACCACCACCACCACCACGTGCACGGTACCACCACCACCACCACGTGCACGGTACCACCACCACCACCACGTGCACGGTACCACCACCACCACGTGCACGGTACCTGTCATCACCTGCAACATAAAATGCAGAAAAGGGACTTTATTTTCTCATCAGCAACCACCCCGACTGAACGGTAGAGCGACGGTCTCGCTTCATGCAGGTCGGAGTTCAATCACCGACTGTCCAAGTGGTTAGGCATCATTCCTTCCTCCCCGTCCCACCGCAAATCCTTATCCTGACCCCTTCCCAGTGATATATAGTCGTAATGGCTTGGGGCTTTCCCCTGAGAGTTCCTTCCCCTCTCTTCGAATGTATCAAATGTCATTCATTTGTATACTTAAACCAAAAAAAAAAAAAAATAACTAATATCTGTTGACCAGACCACACACTAGAAGTTGAAGGGACGACGACGTTTCGGTCCGTCCTGGACCATTCTCAAGTTGCTTGTGAATGGTCCAGGACGGACCGAAACGTCGTCGTCCCTTCAACTTCTAGTGTGTGGTCTGGTCAACATACTTCAGCCACGTTATTGTGACTCATCGCCTGCAATAACTAATATCTGTTGGAGTAACAGTAACGATGTCCTTAAGTTAGGGGACTTACAAAGTACCCCCCCCCCCTTGTATGGTGACAGACGCAAACAGTATAATTGTCCCACACAAACACGTCAGTGCGCCGACCCGATACTGACAAGGATAGCATTTTTTTATTATTATTATTAATACATTAGGTACATCTGCATTAGTGCAGCTACCCTAGACTATATGAAGTGGAGTACAGTGTGTCAAAAAAGCAAACTTCGTGATGCTAAAAAATCCCCATCACACAGGATGGTTAGTCATACAGAGGCATGTGATAAGCAGTCTGCACTGGCAGACTCCGGATGCATTTTGAGGATATCAACACAAGATTGAATAAGGCAGCAGTGGTAATAAAGGTCCCCATCTCGCAGGCTGGTTAGTCATACAGGGCCATATGTTTAGTAGCCTGCACTGGCAAATTTTGGGTACATTGTGAGGATATCTTCAAGACTACGAGAGTGAATAAAGTAATTGCAAAGCTCCAGGTACCTCATGCCAACTGGTCTGAAAGTTTTAATAACTGGGCATTCAGTGATGTAGTGCGGGAGATCGTGCCGCAGTTGACAAGGACAGCGCCGACCCGATAGTGACAAGGACAGCGCCGACCCGATAGTGACAAGGACAGCGCCGACCCGATAGTGACAAGGACAGCGCCGACCCGATAGTGACAAGGACAGCGCCGACCCGATAGTGACAAGGACAGCGCCGACCCGATAGTGACAAGGACAGCGCCGACCCGATAGTGACAAGGACAGCGCCGACCCGATAGTGACAAGGACAGCGCCGACCGATAGTGACAAGGACAGCGCCGACCCGATAGTGACAAGGACAGCGCCGACACGATAGTGACAAAGACAGCGCCCATCGGACAGTAACAAGGACAGCGCCCATCGGACAGTAACAAAGACAGCGCCCACCGACCCGACAGTGACAACAACAACGCAAAACACAGAACAGGTTGTAAATACCAGCGCAGAGCTGCACACTGACCAACTCTCAACCAGTACAAAAACTTGCGAAGGTTGCGTTAAAAGAACATATAGACACAGACACACATTAGAAATATGCAGATTCTCTCGCAAACTATTCTTTATGAAGAAGATAAAAAAAAATTGGAACAAGCGTTTTGGAACAAATTGGCACTATTGTTGGCCTCTGTGATGTTACCTGGGCGGTGAGGGGAGGAAGAAATTGAAATTGAAATAAGTTTATTGAGGTAAAATACTCACTAAGGGATGAGGTAGCTCAAGCTACTCTCACCCCGTTAGGGAAGGAAGTGTAAGGTCCTCACAAGCTCTCACCTCCGCGTGAGGTGTGCAATAGACGGAGAGACGATCGTTCTGAAATTTCTGAACGGATTTTTTGTTTTCAGATGCAGAGAGTTGCATATAAACCTGATTGGTGGGTCGTGTTGCATGGAAACTGCTGGGTAGAGCTTACCAGGAGCTGAGGGAAGAGAAAGCTCTCAGCCTGCTAACAGGAGTCAGCAGTCGGGTTACCAGGAGCTGAGGGAAGGGAAAGCTCTCAGCCTGCTAACAGGAGTCAGCAGTCGGCTTACCAGGAGCTGAGGGAAGGGAAAGCTCTCAGCTGCTAACAGGAGTCAGCAGTCATCTGTTCCTATACCCACCTGTGGACAAAAAAAAGGTTGAATAATTCACTGTGGGGATTTATATTAATTTAATTTATATGAATTTATATAGTGTTTATATTTACGTTAATTTATATATTTCGATAGTAATTTGTATGATGTTTAGCAGACTGTATTTCTCCAATATTCTCACAAATCGACGCCTTACACATTAGAAGGGGTATATTAAATTTATATATATATATGCAGCCAATCAAACTACAGTATTAAACTGCATATATTAGTAATGATAATTTAGAGGTCTTATTGTCTGGTAGTCTTACTCCACCAGATATAAACAAGGATGATGACACCCAATAATCCTCGTAGTTGAGACGAGCATCTACCAACCATGTACTAGTGTACCAAGATTAATACTTGCTTCCTCTTCTACACCTGGAAGCCCTTTGACCTGGGGCTTGGGGAGTAGAAGAACTCCCAGAACCCCATCAAGCAAGTACCTGTTAAAAGGACACTTGCTGTAAAGCCGGAAACCTATATATATGACAGTCATATCAGAGGAAACATTTGTGTATTATATAAGATAAGGACCAAGTAATAATTACTTGGGTTTAGTCGCTGCCTCATGTCCTCACCGGAATTGATCCTATCTACCTGACATTACCGGCCGGAAATGATTTAATAAGATTTCGGAAAGACAGTTCCCTTGTTTAGACGATGACTGCTGTTGATGATGGAAGAAGCACTAATTTACTGACGCTCTGGCTCTCTTTGTCCAGATGTCAATATGTGGTAGAAGGGTCACATTAGCTCTATTTTAATACTGATAATTAAGTTAATTCAAATGAGTTGTTTTTATGATGTTCAAAGTCCAAAGACTGCTGTATTAAGAATAATTCCCAGCAGAATAGCTGATGAATTTATGTGCTGTGTGGCAATGATATCTTGCATTTTTCTATTGATGGAAAATTCCACTACAGACTACATTTTCTATGGGTTAACTTGTGTATACAACAGCAGCAATATTATATACATATTGTATTTAATATTAGTAAATGGTGTCGGGTTTACCGACATTCACCCTTACACGGCGTTTGTCGCCATTTTGGTTAATCATTATGGGGTTTTCAAAAGTCCCCCCCCCCTTCCCCAAAGTGACCTGATTGTCGAGCCTTTCAATAGGAATACAGTTTCAAGGTTAAGAGCTGAGTGTAGACGCACCATGACAGAGGGCGGATACATGCACATGGATGGGTTCAAATCGATTATATATCCTTCACTTACCTATCTCCCTCATGCCTGGATACTCTCCCCAACACTGCAGGAACTACCACTCATGGTAGGCAGGCTCACCATTACACCATTATGGGACAAATATATCCCAATACCCCAGTGCACCCTGGATCGGGATGCTGATGAGGTCCCTCAAAACATCGAAACGATTATACACAAAATAGGAAGACGTATATGTTGACCAACATAAGAGGTCAACAACGGGGAACACAGTGCTTCCTGACTGAGCGGAGTGCAATGTTGCAACTGAAGCACTCACACAAGTTCTTATGACTAATTACATGAACAGTAAAGTCGCAGTGGCAAAAGATGATCTATGTACCCATCCCGTGGGCGGTAGTTTGCCCAATACCCATCCCGTGGGCGGTAGTTTGCCCAATACCCATCCCGTGGGCGGTAGTTTGCCCAATACCCATCCCGTGGGCGGTAGTTTGCCCAATACCCATCCCGTGGGTGTCAGTGCAGGGAGTTGGGGTTGAGTAACTTCGATACTTCAAATTTAATTCATTAAAGTATCGATTTCAGTGATCTGATCACTTTCACATAGAATAAATATTCAGTTCTCACGTTAGTAATTTAGTTGTAAGAGGAACATCCGAGGATGATGAACTTCATAGCTTCATTGTGCATATTTTCCAGCCCTCCAGGCAGCCTCTCCCGCGCTGGAGCAAACAGGGGGCCATAATCCATCAGAGATCAAATATATGAGTGAATATCATATATAATATAAAGTCGCTTTTCCAAAAGCGACTTGATAATGGTCCAGGACGGACCGAAACGGTGCCGTTTCCTCATTTTTTGCTGTGTGATGTAGTTTTCATAAGAGAGGTACATCATTTCTGCAATGCTGGTATATGCGCCATAGCTGGGATGATATCCCGCCACAGCATTGAGAACACGGAGCCTGAATCTTGCTACAGAGTCAAATCGGGAACCATCATACGGCTGCATCTTGGGAACAGCTTCTCCTTGACTCCGGTGGGCGCCGATGTCTAACACAGAATGTGGATGACCGACCATCATCCACCACCCACACCGTGGGTGGTGGAAACACATAATCGATTCAAGAACTGAACCCCATAGTTCGTTTAGTTAAGCAAGTGACAATCTTGTGAAGCTATAGTTACACAATTACCCACCAACATCTGTTCCGGCGAATTCACTCAGAATGCCATCTCAGGCAACAATGTCAAAGGTTGACTAAATGTCTAGGACAGTGGCTTATGACTCCAGAGGGCAGGGTGATGCGATGATACACACTCCTTTTAATTTTTTATATATAATACTACTTTTATATATATTTCATATAATTTTCAGTAAACCAATTCCCTTATCATCACCGAGCATGAGCCGTAAACCCCAAATGTTATACTTGATCCTGCCTGGCAAGAACCTCAGTATCCTATCTAACGAGTAACCTTCCTGCGGTCTATCCTCACACAAAAAATGTAATCAGAAAGTAGCATAATTATTATATTTTAAATTTCTTGCATTTTATGTCAACACGAAACATTAAAAACCTCATTGAATCCACTCTAATGATTGATCCACATAAAGCTTAAAGAGTGTCTGTAATCCAGTTTACAAGAACAACTTTCTGCTTACAGAAATAAAATATTTGCATATTATTCTCAATTTCAGTACATTGGTCACACCATTAATTTAAATTTTGCCCCGAGGGGCGAGTTTATTGGGCAGCGCCACTCATCTTGTGAGTGGACACCGCCATAGCAGCATGTACAACACTCCCCATAGGAAGAAACCCGCTGGGTTGTTCATCCTCTCACTTGTACCCAGACACAGCTGGGACTTGCTTAACTGTCTCAAGTGAACAGCTCCTCAAACAACAAGATTAACATCTATCACCCTTAAAAGCTTACTTATCTTGCGGGTGCAAAATGGGGAAATCTTTTCATACACTTGTTTACTTTTTGTTCATTAAAAACCTTCAATATTACAATCCGCCTGAGAACATCAGTTGCACATGAATAACAGTGAGGTGAAATAAAGGAGAGGTCAGAATACTCTGGCATAAGTATCAAATAGCTAACACTTATTTACAAAATAATGCCCTAACACGTTTACACTATTCTTTTGCATTATCTCCTTTCTAAAGGTAATACATAAGAATAGCCAATGACTTATGGTACACATTCAGTATTCCTATTCCACCGTCTTTCTTACCTTTACATAGTGTAGTCGTTTAATTTTCTTGTTGTCAATTGGAAAACTGTGAGACAAATACCACACTTTAGACAACATTTTGCAATTGATTATTGCAACCTTCTGAAACAGGGTTAATTTCTCACATTTCATAGCTAATATTATATTTCTACAGAGTACTTGCCAATTCGTACCAAAATTGTTCCTTATGTTTTACATCAGCAAATCCCAATAGCTTAATAGACTCCACTACCTTGAACCTGTCCAGGTAACTTTATTAAACCATCTGCCAAAATATAACTTACAAATTATTGAAAGGGAACATCCCTGACGTTCCGACCGTTCAACTGAGAATGGTTTACTCTAACACCATTGATTACTCCGACACTGTTTATAAAGCATACGGATTCACTCAATAAATTCTTGTGCCACACCTACCCTACCATGAGGTGTTTTCGGCGCTTAGCGTCCCCGCGGTCCGGTCGTCGACCAGGCTTCCTCACCTATAGGCCACCCTATCCAATATTTCTAATACAAACTGAACATCAACAAGGTGAAAAAGCTTTCGGCCAGTCAAGGTTAAGGTTTACTTATCATGGAGGAAGGAACATTATTCTCAGACACATAATACTCAGCATCCCTAATCACATTATTACAATTGATTCTGGATCTTCCAGGCACACCACTGAACTGTTCCTTTGATATAATTTTATCCATTGCAAATCCTAAGTTTATTCGCCAACATTTCGAGATTTCCGCCGGAACCCATCACAACCAGGTGACTTACCCTTCTTTAAACTCTTGACCACACTCCTCACCTCCTGCTTATCTACATCTTCCAACAATGACATGTTGTTATCCTGGGTTAAAACTCGTGTACATTTTCCAAGGAAATACTTCCTCATACCTTGATCTACGTCCATTTTTTGTACAATTTCTCTAATTCACTTGGAATATAACAAACAATTCCATCTTGTCATATCCGTCCCATCACCTGCTCTCATACTTGTCACAAGTGTTATTGTTGACTTTACTTAACAAATATGGAGAGAGTTTTTCACCATACATCCTATCATTAATCTCGAGGCGAATATTGACTCCTTCAGATATTTCATCCCGCATTATGTTAATTCTGTCCTTTAAAATGGTAATTTCTTCATACTTCTCTAATCCCATATTAATCTTTGCAT
This sequence comes from Procambarus virginalis, assembly GCA_020271785.1. NCBI lineage: Eukaryota > Metazoa > Arthropoda > Malacostraca > Decapoda > Cambaridae > Procambarus > Procambarus virginalis. The sequence continues at coordinate 1,695,181 of WNGS01004511.1, forward strand.
AAAGTTGTTTTAATGTGTGTTGGAAAAGATCATATTTTCCAGCCGCCTTTCTTTTGGACACTTTCATGAAAAAACTTTTGCATGCAATTTTACACATGCCCAGCCACTCCAACACGTGCCCCGCCACTCCAACACGTGGCCCGCCACTCCAACACATGCCCCGCCACTCCAACACATGCCCCGCCACTCCAACACATGCCCCGCCACTCCAACACATGCCCCGCCACTCCAACACATGCCCCGCCACTCCAACACATGCCCCGCCACTCCAACACATGCCCCGCACTCCAACACATGCCCCGCCACTCCAACACATGCCTCGCCACTCCAACACGTGTCCCGCCACTTCAATAGACACTGGAAGGTTTGTTTTTGCCCAACCAGGTGTTCCCACAATACTTGAAAATTATCAGTTACATTTGTACTCTGTAACAGACTGTAATTGAGCTTCCATGACCCTGTCCCCACTTTAACCTGATCGTTAATAACAAGCGTCACCACAACCAAAGAATGATCTGAACTGCTGACCGGAACAATACTGCAAGACCTAATTTTATCATGTAATGTGTGAATATATTCTATCAAGCCTAGAACAATAATTCTGGCGAATATATGTGAACTCAGAGTATATGTGTACTCATACCCCGTTAATGCTATTCGCATCCTTGAGACCAATGCATTTCAAAAGTGTAATTAAAGCAGGAGAAACACATGTGTTCAACTGAGTGTTACAATCCCTCATAAAAGTGACAATTAAAGTCGCCACCAAAAATAACATTACGTGTATCACGTCTGAAAAAAATACAGTAACTATTTAGAGAACAATTCCTCCCTCTCCTTCCTGGGGGTGCCAGAGGAAGCATGCACATTAAGCAGAGAAATTATGGTGTCAAAATAGGAAATCCTCGCATATAAAACATTGGCATTATCATCCATTTCGGTATTAAGAACCTTTATGTGAGTTTGTTTAGCAATCACTATCATCATCCAGACAACAGCTCTCTATTACTATGAAGAAGGCGGTCAAGAACCGTTCTCTCAAGACGCAACTAGTAATATAACTTGGGGGAAAGGCACTCTGTGGGTTAGGTTTAGGACTGAAAATAATACGGGTCCATGACTCTGGAAGCTCCCCAGTTACACAACTCATATTATACAATTCAAGCAAAGGCTTTCCTGGTACTAGCAGAAGCATACGCGATATGCCGTAAATAATTCCATTCTCCTTCGGGAGGTGTGACCATGCTGTTACGCAGTGCTCAGTTTACTACAAATTCACTGAAGAGGAAGTCAACGAGGCTTCCTCTACCGTCATATCTAATATTTTGTTTAAACTTTGTGGCTTGAAGAAGACTGTTAAAGATAGAAGAGATGGCCCCCAAGCATCAACCTGCCCATTTGCTCTGTATAAGGATGAGGATGTACTTTTTACTTTTATTATCTTGGTTGATATCCTTGCATGCCTTGGCTTAGCGGGGTGTGAGGGTTGAGGCTATTGATAAAGATGTCTCCAGTCCGCTAGCCCCACCTTCATAAAGCGTCCCTTGCCGCAGCCAGGGCCGCCTGAAAAGAGCTTATTAATTTAACGTATCAATTATACGAGTCCCATATGCTAGGCCAGTTCACAAAGCCGTGCGTTTCAGTGAAAGTAGTTTGGAATCATTATCATGAACGTATTACTATGGTTAGTGAAATTTGGTTTATGTGGCCTGAACAATGGATCACATTGTTTTTTTGAACCATTCGATATTACCCGAGAGTACAATGTGGAAAATTTCAAAGGAATTTAACCTGCCAAAGAGTAACAACGCTGCCCTGATGGGCGGTGGGTACACTCAACCGCTGTCGTTTGAACATGTTACAGAGTATGCAGTTTACATCGAGTACGCTGTACACTCTGGGGTAAGTCTGTATATTAAGTAAAAACTTGAACATAAAGAAATCTTTATTGCACAAATGAGGTGAGAGAGATAATTGAACTCAAAGTAGAAAACTACAACTTCATAGTTAATCAGATATTTAAACCTGTAGATGTCAATGTGTAGGAATTCACAAAGCAGGGGCCAGATTCACGAAGCAGTTACGCAAGTACTTACGAACGTGTACATCTTTCCTCAATCTTTGATGGCTTTGGTTACATTTATTAAACATTTGACAAACATGAAAACTTGCCAATCAACTGTTGTTATTGTTATAAACAGCCTCCTGGTGCTTCGGAGCTCATTAACTGTATAATAATTGTAAACAAAGCCGCCAAAGATTGATAAAAGATGTTCAGGTTCGTAAGTGTTTGCGTAACTTCTTCGTGAATCTTGCCCCAGATGAAGACATCGAAATTGTCCCGTTAGTCTAGACACTCCTGTGCCGGATATAGTCATCCTTGGAGGCTTCACTCATCCTAGTCGGGGACAGGAAGCCTTTATAGAGGTCCGCTTAAAGCCAAGACTAAGTACAGACCTTCTTCAGGATGCAACCCACAGTTGTCTAACTCCCGGGTCCCTATTTACTGCTAGGTGAACATTAATACCCACTAACATTATACATGATATATATGTACTTCAGCCTACAGTTTAGACCTATTGTCTTATGTATGACCCTCTGTCCTGCGTGACAGTGACTACTAGCATTATCCTCACTTTAATCAGACTATCAAAATCCTCAGATTAGGCAAAATTGTAATTAATTTTGTCAATAAAGATGTTAATAATAATAACTAACATTATAACAGGAATCAACTGGAAATAACCAAACATCTTAAACTTTGTGGGAAAATCTTTGCTCACTACCAGATACAAGTGCCAACTAGGCACAAAAATACTCTCAAATTGATCTTCACGAACAATGAAGAAATAATCAGGGACATAACTATCTCAGATACTGCTTGTTCAGATGACAAGCACACATAACACACAATACATTTAAAATAAAATGTTAAGTGGTAATCCACATTCAGCGGAATGTAGCTAAGTTTATTTATTATTTTAATTTAATTGCTAGTGGACTATACATCTGTTATTGTTATTAATTTCTAGCGAACCGTCTGACAGGTAAATTTAAATCTTCCACATAATTCCCACAGTGGAGAAGGGGTTATTAGTTAGAATTCATGTAGAACACGAATTATTAATTACATTTATATTAGAGGTTAATGTGAACT
>WNGS01004511.1:1712444-1723645 GCA_020271785.1 Procambarus virginalis
GATGTGTGTGTGTGTGTGTGTGTGTGTGTGTGTGTGTGTGTGTGTGTGTACTCACCTAATTGTACTCATCTATTTGTGCTTGCGGGGGTTGAGCTCTGGCTCTTTGGTGCCGCCTCTCAACTGTCAATTAACGGTGTACAGGTTCCTGAGCCTACTGGGCTCTATCATATCTACATTTAAAACTGTGTATGGAGTCACCTCCACACATCACTGCCTAATGCATTCCATCTGTTAACTACTCTGACTCTGAAAAAGTTCCTTCTTACGTCCCTGTGGCTCATGTGGGTACTCAGTTTCCACCTGTGTCCCCTGTTCGCGTCCCGCCAGTGTTGAATAGTTTATCCTTGTTTACCCGGTCGATTCCCCTGAGGATTTTGTAGGTTGTGATCATATCCCCCCTTACTCTTCTGTCTTCCATGTCGTAAGGTGCATTTCCCGCAGCCTTTCCTCGTAACTCATGCCTCTTAGTTCTGGGACTAGTCTAGTAGCATACCTTTGCACTTTTTCCAGCTTCGTCTTGTGCTGACAAGGTACGGGCTCTATGCTGGGGCCGCATACTCCAGGATTGGTCTTACATATGTGGTGTACAAGATCTGAATGATTCCTTACACAGGTTCCTGAACGCTGTTCTGATGTTAGCCAGCCTCGCATATGCCGCAGACGTTATTCTTTTTATGTGGGCTTCAGAGACAGGTTTGGTGTGATATCAACTCCTAGATCTTTCTCTCTGTCTGTTTCATTAAGTACTTCATCTCCTATTCTGTATCCTGTGTGTTGGTGTGTGTGTGTGTGTGTGTGGTGTGTGTGGTGTGTGTGTGTGTGTGTGTGTGTGTGTGTGGTGTGTGTGTGTGTGTGTGGTGTGTGTGTGTGTACTCACCTAGTTGTACTCACCTAGTTGTGCTTGCGGGGGTTGAGCTCTGGCTCTTTGGTCCCGCCTCTCAACGTCAATCAACAGGTGTACAGTTTCCTGAGCCTAATGGGCTCTATCATATCTACATTTGAAACTGTGTATGGAGCAGCCTCCACCACATCGCTTCCTAATGCATTCCTTTGTCAACCACTCTGACACTAAAAAAAGTTCTTTCTAATATCTCTGTGGCTCATTGGGCACTCAGCTCCACCTGTCCCCTAGTGCGTGGCCCCTTGTGTTAAACAGCCTGTCTTTATCAACCCTGTCGATTCCCCTGAGAATCTTGAATGTGGTGATCATGTCCCCCCTAACTCTTCTGTCTTCCAACGAAGTGAGGTTTAATCCTGCAGTCGCTCCTCGTAGCTCATACCTCTCAGCTCGGGTACTAGTCTGGTGGCAAACCTTTGAACCTTTTCCAGTTTAGTCTTTGCTTGACTAGATAGGGACTCCATGCTGGAGCCGCATACTCCAGGATTGGTCTGACATATGTGGTATATAATGTTCTGAAAGATTCCTTACACAAGTTTCTAAAGGCCGTTCTTATGTTAGCCAACCTGGCATATGCTGCTGATGTTATCCTCTTGATATGAGCTTCAGGGGACAGGTCTGGCGTGATATCAACCCCCAGGTTTTCTCTCTCTCTGACTCTTGAAGTATTTCATCTCCCAAATGATACCTTGTATCTAATTGTATCTGTGTGTGTGTGTGTGTGGTGTGTGCATGTGTGTGTGTGTGCATGTGTGTGTGTGTGGTTGTGTGTGTGGTGTGTGTGTGTGTGTTGGTTGTGTGTGTGTGTGTGTGTGTGTGTGTGTGTGTGTGGTTGTGTGTGCATGTGTGTGTGTGTGTGTGTGTGGGTGTGGTGTGTGTGTGTGTGTGTGTGTGTGTGTGTGTGTGGGTGTGTGTGTGTGTGTGTGTGGTGTGTGTGTACTCACCTATTTGTACTCACCTAATTGTGCTTGCGGGGGTTGAGTTTTGGCTCTTTGGTTCCGCCCTCTCAACTGTCAATCACTGGTGTGTGTGTACTCACCTATTTGTGCTTGCGGGGGTTAAGTTTTGGCTCTTTGGTCCCGCCGTGTGTGTGTGTGTGTGTGTGTGTGTGTGTGTGTGTGTGTGGTGTGTGTGTGTGGTTGTGTGTGTGTGTGTGTGGTGTGTGTGTGTGTGTGTGTGTGTGTTGTGTTGTGTGTGCATGCGGGCAACAACACCGATCTTCAAAAATTGCAAACTGAACGAAAGAAAGGAAATTAAATTATCATAGGATCATGCTTTCGGGAGATATTGCCTTCGTCAGAGATAATGGAATAAGGGAATAGGATAGAACTAAGAGTGTCAGAAGAGTGTACAAGAAACAATACGAAACACCAACAAAAAAAAATAGAAAAACACAGAGGAAGGGAAACAAACAAACAAAGAATGTTTGTTTATTTGTCTGACTGTGTAAAGTTGGAGACCAGACGCTAGGGACTATTTTTAGTCAAATATGCAAGGAAATGGTCTGGGGTGCGGGACTGACATAGGCTGGTCGGAGCCAATAGACCTAAGTTTAAGTAATTTAAGAAATATTAGTAATTATTGACACCCCTCTCATCCGTTTCCCAAAGATACAATTCGGGTCAAGTGTGAATATTGGTTGAGATGTCCTAAGCGAATTTTGTCAGAAAATAATATTTTCTTAAGATTCTTTTAGCAGTTTCACTGTTCCCTTAATATTATATTTTATGAACGGGAAGAGTGGCTGATGGGATGGTGGGAAGGGGTGAGAGGGGGGGAGGGAGAAGAATGGATAGGACGAACGGGGAGGGAGGAGGAATGGGTGTGGAGGACGAGGGATGGAGGGATCACTGGGGAGCAGGGAACCCGGGCACGGCAGGGTATCTCCTCCTCGTGAGACTTGAGAATGGTCCAGGACGGACCGAAACGTCGTCGTCCCTTCACCATCTAGTGTGTGGTCTGGTCAACATATTTCAGCCACGTTATTGTGACTCATCGCCTGCAGTGTTCTCCTGTTTGTTTAATATTTATATTTAAAATTGTGTGGTGGCTCACAGCTTCAGTGTGTGTGACTGTATACTCGCATGTGCTTGTAGTGTGTGTGGGGGGGGGGTGGAGGGGGTAACACCCTTCAATTATCAATTAGAGATATCAGTGCCAAGTACTGTATAAGCCTACTTGCTCTTGGTCGAGCCCCTTGGCTACTGTCATCAACTCCGTGTATGGAGTACACCTTAACTACTCGACTATGTCATTTAGTGTTGGGCTTAAGACCCCATCAACTATGGCCACCACAAGGGCTACGTATACTGACTATACCCAACAAATATTCTTAACATAGTCCAGGACTAAAGTAAACTCTCGGTATATATACAGCGAGAGGTTGGGTATAACAACTATCAGTGTAGCGTCCCTGTTTGCCTTGTTGTATAATACAGTGCATCAACAAAATTAAATACATTTAGGCAACACTGAAATACGAGCTAAACTAATCTAAATACAATACCATATACCTTTCGAGCTCACGTAAATTATAATTACATCAAATACCAAAAATAATCAAAACAGTTGTGGTATAGATGAACAGGATACGCTGCCAGTGTGAGTGAGATAAGTTCACTAAACTTTTCCATTCATGAGGAAAAAGTTGTGAGTGAGACCCGGAAATACTCCGTGTGTTTGTTGACAGTAGCAGCGGCTCTTATTGGTCCCCCGGGTGATGACGTCACCGGCGCCCGTTGACAGACGCCCGCGCTCCAGCCAAAATAAAAACACTGAGAAACGCGCGAAGAGTATTTGGCGCGCAAATAATATTTAACGGACGAAGTTAATGAGCGGGTAATTGTTCATTTAGTTTGAGAAATTGATACGCGTTGCGAAGGTAAATAATATTAAAGAAAATATTAGAGTTGGCCAGGAGTAAATAGATCTGTGTTTGTTTTGCTTTGATATCATAGTAAAGGAGGAATTTGGGCTCTCCGAGAGAACAAATTGGTAGATGTTCAGAGGATGTTTTTTTTTTCAAATGGGTTATATATAATTATTTGTATACAGTAAACTCGTGTTCAAGAACCGGGTTTATGGGCCAAAGAGGCGACGGTCGCTTTAGACAGGTGCCCTGTGTTGACAGGTAGATGTCGGATACAAGGTGAAAGATATGACAGGAAATAATTGTGGTACGCTTATAAACACACACACACACACACACACACACACACACACACACACACACACACACACACACACACACAGGGGCCTCGTAGGGGACCTTGTAGCCTGGTGGATAGAGCGCAGGAGTCGTAATTCTGTGGCGCGGGTTCGATTCCCGCACGAGGCAGAAACAAATGGGCAAAGTTTCTTTCACCCTGAATGCCCCTGTTACCTAGCAGTAAATAGGTACCTGGGAGTTAGTCAGCTGCCACGGGCTGCTTCCTGGGGTGTGTGTGGTGTGGGAAAAAAAAAGTAGTCAGTAAACAGTTGATTGACAGTTGAGTGGCGGGCCGAAAGAGCAATGCTCAACCCCCGCAAAAACACAACTAGGTGAACACACACACACACACACACGTTGACCGTTGAGAGGCGGGACCAAAGAGCCAGAGCTCAACCCCCCCCCCCCCGCTCAAACCCCTACTCAACAAGAAGGTAAGTACAAGTAGGTAAGTACACACACACACACACACACACCATTTGGTTGACAAATGGAATGCATTAGGAAGCGATGTGGTGGAGGCTGACTCCATACACAGTTTCAAGTGTAGATATGATAAAGCCCAATAGGCTCAGGAACCTGTACACCTGTTGATTGACGGTTGAGAGGCGGGACCAAAGAGCCAGAGCTCAACCCCCGCAAGCACAACTAGGTGAGTACACACACACACACACACACACAGAGTGTGTGTGTGTGTGTGTGTAGCAGTGATATATATAACCCTCCACCAAACAACAAAAGACCCAGGCAGGAGTATAACAACAACAACATGGCACTTAACACTATAATTGAGAGGGCAGCCTCTGCTGCCTGTAGAAATAGATCCCATCTGCTCATCATGGGCGACTTCAACCACGGAATGATAGACTGGGAGAACAAGGAACAGCATGGAGGTGAGAATACATGGAGAGCTAAACTATTGAAGGTGGCGACAAGAAACTTCTTAAGCCAACATGTCAGGGAACCCAGAAGAGTGAGAGGTAACGATGAACCAGCGAGACTCGACCTAATCTTCACTCTGAACGACTCTGACATAAGGGGAAATCGGTTTCGAGGCCCCAGTAGGAATGAGCGACCACAGTGTACTGACGTTCCAGTATCTGGTCGAAGAAGGGTTAATGAACTCGAGGATGGGAACCGAAAACAAAAGGCTGGTATTCTGAAACGGAAACTATGAGGTAATAAGAAAATTCCTAACAGATATAACATGGGAAACAGAGCTCAGGGGAAAGACGGCCCAAGACATGATGGACTACACCACACAGAAGTGTAAGGAAGCAGCAGACAAGTTTGTCCCGGTCCAAAAGGAAAACAGCGAAGTGCAGATGAGAAACCCATGGTTTAATCAGAGATGTAGGCTAGCTAAGCAGCAGAGTAAAAGGGCGTGGAGAAACTATAAAAATTACAGGACACTCGAGAGCAGAGAAAGATGCCAGAGTGCCAGGAGGGAATATGTCAGGTTGAGAAGAGAGGCAAAAGGGCAATACGAAAATGACATCACAAGCAAGGCAAAGACTCAACCTAAATTGCTGCACAGCCACATCTGGAGAAAAACAACAGTAAAGGAACAGGTAATGAAATTGAGGATAGGGGCAGATTCACTACAAACGACAAAGAAGTGTAAAAGGAGCTGAATAAGAAATTCCTGAAGGTCTTTACATTAGAGCAAGGGGAAGTTCCAGTGATAAGAGAGGGAATAGTTAACCAGGCACTACTAGAAGAGTTTGAGATTACCAGTAGGGATGTAAGGAAGATTTTGCTAGAGATGGATGTAACAAAGGCTATAGACCCAGATAGAATCTTCCCTTGGATACTAAAGGAAGGAACAGAAGCACTGTGCCTGCCACTCTCATAGTGTTTAACAAATCATTGGTAACAAGAGAACTGCCAAAAATTTGGAAGACGGCTAATGTAGTCCGGATATACAAGAAGGGGGATAGACAGGAGGCACTGAACTACAGGCCAGTGTCCCTTACTTACATACCATGCAAGTTGATGGAGAAGATTGTGCGAAAAAAGCTAGTGGAACATTTGGAGCGAAAGAGCTTTGTAACACAGCATCAAAATGTGTTCAGAGATGGCACGTCCTGCCTCAAAGGATTAATTAAATTCTACGACCAGGCAACAAAAATCAGGCAAGAAAGAGAGGGGTGGGCAGACTGCATATTTTTGGATTGGCCAGAAAGCCTTTGACCAAGTACCACACAAGAGGTTAGTGAAAAAGCTGGAAATGCAGGCAGGAGTGAAAGGGAAGTACTCCATTGGATAAGGGAGTACCTAAGCAACAGAAGACAGCGAGTCATTGTGAGGGGTGAGGTCTCAGATTGGCGAGGAGTCACCAGTGGAGTCCCACAGGGTGCAGTCCTTAAACTTACACTGATTCTGATATGTGTAAATGTTCTCCAAGAGGGTATAGAATCGTTACTTTCATTGTTTGCTGATGATGCCAAAATTATGAGGAGGATTAAAACAGAGGAAGATAGTATGAGGCTTCAAGATGACCTAGATAAACTGAAGGAATGGTCCAACAAATGGTTACTAAAGGTCAACCTGAGTAAATGTAAGGTAATGAAAATAGCCGGTGGAAACAGGAGGCCAGACACAGGACACAGAATGGGGGATGAATTACTTCATGAAACGGACAGAGAGAAAGATCTAGGAGTTGATATCATACCAAACCTGTCTCCTGAAGCCCACATAAAAAAGAATTGCATCTGCGGCGTATGCGAGGCTGGCTAACACCAGAACAGCGTTCAGGAACCTGTGTAAGGAATCATTCAGAACCTTGTACACCACATATGTGAGACCAAGCCTGGAGAATGCGGCCCCAGCATGGAGCCCGCACCTTGTCAAGCACAAGACCAATCTGGAAACAGTTTAGAGGTATGCAACTAGGCTACTCCCAGAACTAAGAGGCATGACTTACGAGGAAAGGCTGCGTGAAATGCACCTTACGACACTGGAAGACAGAAGAGAAAGGGGAGACATGATCACTACCTATAAAAATCTCAGATGAATTCACAGGGTAGATAAAGATAAAGTGATTAACACGGGTGATACGCGAACAAGGGGACATAGGTGGAGACTGAGTACCCAAATGAGCCACAGAGACGTTAGAAAGAACTTTTTCAGTGTCAGAGTAGTTAGTAAATGGAATGCATTAGGCAGTCATGTGGTGGAGGCTGACTCCATACACAGTTTCAAATGTAGATATGATAGAGTCCAGTAGGCTCAGGAACCTGTACATCAGTTGATTGACGGTTGAGAGGCGGGACCTAAGAGCCAGAGCTCACCTCCCGCAAGCACAAATAGGTGAGTACACACACACACACACACTGTGTAAGTGTTTGCGTGTGTGCCATAGTTCATTAGAGGGTGAAATGGGGCTGAGTAGACATCGCTCTGGGGTCGTAGTCCTAAGGGCCCGCGTTCGATCCCCGGCGGAGACGGAAACAAGGGGTCAGAGTTTCTTCCACCGTGATTTCCTGTTCACCTAGCAGTAAATAGCTATCTGGGAGTTAAACAGCTGCTATGGGCTGCTCTCCGAGTGTGTGTGTGTGTGTGTGTGTGTGTGTGTGTGTGTGTGGTGTGTGTGTGTGTGTGTGTGTGTGTGTGTGTGTGTGTGTGTGTGTGTGTGTGTGTCTGTGTGTGTGTGTTGTGTGTGTGTGTGTGTGTGTGTGTGTGTGTGTGGTGTGTGTGTGTGTGTGTGTGTGTGTGTGTGTGTGTGTGTGTGTGTGTGTGTGTGTGTGTGTGTGTGTGTGTGTGTGTGTGTGTGTGTGTGTGTGTGTGTGTGTGTGTATACTCACCTATTTGTGCCTGCAGGATCGAGCATTGGCTCTTTGATCCCGCCATTCTAGCAATGACTCTTGTCCTTTTATCCAATATGTCTAGTTTTAAAACTTTGAATAGAGTTTGTTTCCACAACCTGCTCCTTTAGTTCTTTCCATTTCCCCACAACTCTCACGCTAAAAGAAAACTTTCTAACATCTCTGTGACTCATCAGAGTCTCCAGCTTCCACCCATGTCCCCTCGTTCTATTAGTATTTAGTGTGAATATTTCGTCTATTTCAACGTTGTCAATCCCCCCTAAGTATTTTATTTGTTGCTCTCATATCCCCCTTTCTCCCTCCTTTTTTCTAGCATCGTTAGGTTCAGTTCTTTCAGGCGCTCTTCATATCCCATCCCTCGTAACTCTGGGACAAGCCCCGTCGCAAACTTCTGAACCTTTTCCAGTTTCCTTATGTGTTTCTTCAGGTGGGGACTCCATGATGGCGCGGCATACTCTAAGACGGGTCTTACGTAGGCAGTGTAAAGCGCCCTAAAAGCCTACTCATTTAGGTTTCTGAATGAAGTTCTAATTTTCGCCAGTATAGAGTACGCTGCTGTCGTTATCCTATTTATATGTGCCTCAGGAATTAGATTAGGCGTTACGTCCACTCCCAGGTTTCTTTCTCGTATCGTCACAGGTAGGCAGTTCCCTTTCATCATGTACTATCCTTTTGGTCTTCTATCACCTGATCTAACTTACATAACTTTACATTTGCTCGTGTTGAACACCAGTAGCCATTTCTCTGACCATCTCTGCAACTTGTTCAAGTCCTCTTGGAGGATCCTACAATCCACATCTGTCACACTCTTCTCAGCAACTTTGCGTCATCCGCGAACATCGACATGTAGGATTCTACTCCTGTAAACATGTCATTCACGTATATTAGAAATAGAATTGGTCCCAGCACCGATCCTTGAGGTACTCCACTCGTTACTGTTCGCCAGTCCGACTTCTCGCCCCTTACTGTTACTCTCTGGCTCTTTCCTGTTAGGTAGTTCCTTACACATGCTATTTCTTTTCCGCTTACTCCTGCCTGCCTCTCTAGTTTGTATAGCAGTCTCATGTGCGATACTGTATCAAAGGCTTTTTGGTGGTTCAGAAATATGCAGTCTGCCCATCCTTCTCTGTCCTGCCTTATCCTTGTTATTTTATCATAGAATTCCAAAAGGTATGTTAGGCATGATTTCTCTTTCCAGAAACCATGTTGATGTTTGTTTGCAAACCTAATGTTCTCCAGGTGTGCAACAAGTCTTAGCCTAATTATTCTTTTAAGTATTTTGCAGGGGATGCTTGTCAGTGATACGGGTTTGTAGTTAAGTGCTTCCTTTCTATCTCCTTTCTTGAAAATCGGTACATTTGCCTTCTTCCAGCAACTAGGCAGTTCTTCCGACATAAGTGAGTCATTAAAGATCATTGCCAGAGGCACGCTGAGGACCTGCGCTGCCTCTTTTAGTATCCACGGTGATACTTTGTCTGGTCCAACTGCTTTAGTTGCATCCAGTGTTGTTGGGTGTTTCATTACCTCGTCTGCTGTCACCTCTATATTTGTTAATCTCTCATCTTGGGTCATCTCCTCTACTAACAATGGGAGCTGCTCAGGCTCAGTTGTGAACACTCCATGGAAACTGGCATTCAGTGCCTCGCAGATTTCCTTGTCACTTTCAGTATATGCCCGCTGTTTTCCATAGTCTTGTCACTTGGTCGTTCACCGACATTTTTCTTCTTATATGGCTGTGTAGTAGTTTAGGTTGCTTTTTCGCTCTGATCGCAATATCGTTCACATAATTGATTTCCGATACTTTTCTCATGTTAATGTAATCGTTCCTAGCTCTGTTGCATCTAATCCTGTTGTCCTCTGTCCTTTGCCTTCTGTATTTCCTCCTCTCCCTCCTGCTTCACATGTTTGCTTCCTGACACTGTCTATTAAACCATGGGTTACTATATTCCCTCCTACTTTTTTCCTGTACTGTTGGTATAAATTTCTCTTCGGCCTCCTTGCATTTCCATGTCCATGATATCTTGAACTATTTTCCCATTAATTTCTTCATCCCACTTCACTTCTCCCAGATAGTCCCTTATCATCCTATAATACACTTTCCTGTAGTCAACTTCCTTTCCCAGATCTCTTCTCCCTTGGTCATAATCTTAAGTTCCATCATATAGTTAAAGACTGGGACACCAGGACACAAGTTAAGTTCCATGTTCCATGCGTGTACTTACCTAGTTGTGCTTGCGGGGGTTGAGCTCTGGCTCTTTGGTCCGCCTCTTAACTCTCAGTCAACTGGTGTACAGGTTCCTGAGCCTACTGGGCTCTATCAAATCTACATTTGAAACTATGTATAGAGTCAGCCTCCACCACATCACTACTTAATGCATTCCATTTGTTAACTACTCTGACGCTGAAAAAATTCTTTCTAATGTCTGAGTGGCTCATCTGGGTACTAATTTTCTACCTGTATTCCCTTGTTCGTGTTCCACCCGTGCTAAAGAGTTTCGCTTTGTCCACCTGTCAATTCCCTTGAGAAGTTTGTAGGTGGTTATCATGTCTCCCCTTACTCTTCTGTTTTCCAGGGATGTGAGGTTCAGCTCCCTTAGCCTTTCCTCGTAGCTCATACCTCTCAGTTCCCGGACTAGTCTGGTGGCATATCTATGAATCTTCTCTAACTTTGTCTTGTGTTTAGCTAGGTATGGACTCCAGGCTGAATCTGCATATTCCAGGATAGTAGTAGGCATCCATCAGTCTCAGGAGACTATGCAGATTGTAATCGTAAGACCTATCCAGGATAGGTCTTACATAAGTGGTATACAAGATCCTGAACGATTCCTGACTCAAGTTTCTGAACGCAGTTCTTATGTTGGCCAGTCTAGCATATGCCGCTGATGATATTCTTTTTGATGTGGGCTTCTTGGGACAGGTTCAGTGTGATAGCAACCCCCAGATCTTTCTCTCTGTTTGACTCTTGCAGGATATCACCTCCCAGATAGTACATTGTGTTCAGCCTTCTGCTCCCTTCACCTAATTTCATTACTTTACACTTTTCTGAGTTGAACTTTAGTAGCCATTTTCTAGACCAATCCACCAGTTTGTCCCAGGTCGTTCTGTAGTCTCTATCTTCATCTATTTTACATATATCGTTTACATTGGTCGTTTACATTATTTTACACAGGTCGTTTACATATATTTGAAACAGGATGGGCCCAAGTACCGAGCCCCCTGGGACCCGCTGATGACATCTCGCCACTCTGATGTCTTCCCCTTCACAGTT
>WNGS01004511.1:1737781-1765665 GCA_020271785.1 Procambarus virginalis
GCTAAAGCAATAAATGGACTGTAGCATAATAATTAAATTATAGAACCAAATCCCTCCACACTCTTTGGGGGGTTAATTAGAAAATATAAATTAAAGTAATTCAATAATGATATGCATGTTAATAGACTTCCTATAAAAATATTAAGATTGTTAATAGGCATCAGTTAATGAAATAAATAAATGGGCTCACCATAAGCCCGTGCTACTTGGAACTTTTGTTCCAAGTAGCGAATCTAAACAACAACAATAATGACATATTGAAATATTAATGCATATCGATTAATAAAATCACATATATAATTAATATGCAAAATACATCAAATTAATTGACTCTCAATGGTGAAGACTTCTACTACTACAATATAAGACGGAATTGTCTCAGCTGTTTCGGAGGACGTAGATGACGTCCATCCTCTACAACACGTGAAACTCAGCTCTGAGATAGTAATCCGTGGAACACGAGACATGGAGACAGTCACACGCCTCCTCAGTTGAAATACATCATGCTGACATGTAACACTTCTATAATTTCCCCTCAAAATATTATTCACGCATTTAAAACAAGATCTAAATAATGGAGGGGTAGAAGCTGCACTCACGTGGGTGTTAGATTAACGCTGCAGCATAACGACATGGCACTACATTTATACATATTATCGAGCTCAACAATAAAAAAATGAGGTAAAATGCCTGCCGAACTTGGTGTCCGTGAGTTGGGTATGCTGCGCTCTCGATCTGAAGTCTGGGAAGTACGGATGTTGCAGATCGTAAGATAAATGTCGGGCGCTTCGGAACACTTTGCTGCCAGTTGGTAAAAAATGTCAAATTAGTCTCATCCTCTCGGGAGTTGGGATCCGAGTATAAATTATAATATTCATTAATATTGAATATAGAAGGAAATGGGTATGGCGAATATTTAAGTTCATAAATAATATGTATTAGGCGATAATATATTTTCTCGTAGGGCATGTCAATTAATTTAGACTACGCTAAATAAACGAGAAAGAGTAGAGTGGAAAGTTTGCCTTATCATATTATTCGCTGGAACAGCTAATCGTAGCTGATAAATCATTTCCAGTAAACGAATATATATATATACTAATAAAGGTAAACGTATTAAAAATTGATTATCCTTAATAAAGGAAGGTAAATGAGGCTGGATTCTACTCGATCTATTATACGTAGAAATTATCCCTGTGGCGGATGGCTGCACAACACGCCATGAATACCAGGACACGTTGGCGTGATTAATACGCACCATGATATGAATTAATGGTATACTCTATGATTAGTAGTATTAGTATATTTAATGGTCAGTACAAGAATCTTCTTAAAGTACTGATGTTAGTAATAAAGTGTTGGAAATTTCCAACAGTCATAGTTTAGTGGACCTTATACTATCCTTGGAGTCATAGTTTATTGTGCACCCATAATCATCCTGTGAGTCATTGTTTATTGTGCACCCCACACTCATCCTGTGAGTCATTGTTTATTGTTCACCCCACACTCATTCTGGGAGGCATTGTTTAGTGTGCACCCATATCATCCTGTGCGTCATTGTTTTTTGTGACCATACTCATCCTGTGAGTCATTGTTTATGTGCATCATACTCATCCTGTGAGTCATGTTTATTCTGCACCATACCATGTGAGTCATTGTTTACTGTGCACCCATATCATCCTGTGAGTCATAGTTTATTGTGCTCCATAGTCATCATGTAACCAGCCCGCTTTTAAGGAGACCAACGTCGTCTATGCCTCAAATGCTCACTTGGTGACTGTAAGTCCCAAAGATCTCAGTATATAGGCAAGACAACAACGGCTCTTTCCAGCGATTAACAATGCATAAACAACAGGGCCCATCAGGAACATAATCTCTTCTCACAACCAGACCATCACCAGAGAAATCTTAACAAACAACACGAAATCATCGATAGGCACGCGATAGCAGGCGGCTCGACATCAGCGAGGCACTACACATCAAAAAGTGAACACAGCAATCAAAAGCCAATTAAAGCACAACTATATTCTACCCACTTCAAGGCACCGTATGGGCCATAGGCCTCTGCAGTTACTTCCATTCTCATGTAACCACTCACCCAATATCCACCTCACCCAAAACCAATAAAAAGCAAGAGTTATGTCAAATGTTTCATAAACAGTGTATCAAGTGTATCATAAGTGTAATATTAAGTGTAAAAAAGTCTTTGACAATGTAAGAAGCCCTACGAAACGCTTCTAGGAGTCAGACCATCAATAAAATGAATTTTGGAGAATTGATATTCCATTACCACCGACAGTAAAGAAAAACAAGAATATACAACATATGTTTACAAGAAAGAGCTACCAAAATATACTAATATATATACACACACACAAATATTATATATATATATATTATAATATATATATATATATATTATATATGTATATATATATATATATATATATATATATATATACATATATATATATATATATATATATATATATATATATATATATATACAACACATATATATATAATATATATATATATATATATATATATATATATATATATATATATATATATATATATATATATCACACTTAAGAGGAAGTGCAGTAACTTAATATTTAACATATTGTAAGAGTTCTGTACTTCAAGGTACAGAACTCTGTAGGAAGCTCTGTAAGAGCTCTGTATCTCAGGGTACAGTCCTTGCACCACTGCTGTTCCCTATTCTCATATCAGATATAGATAAAAATACAACTCACAGCTTCGTGTCATCCTTTGCAGATGACACAAAAATCAGCATGAAAATTACCTCTGCTGAAGACATTGAAAAATAACAAGCAGATATTAACAAAATTTTCGATTGGGCAGCAGAAAATAACATGATGTTTAACAGCGATAAATACTAGGTACTCAGGTACCGCAAAAATGAGGACCTGAAACATAATACAGGGTACAAAACACATTCGAAATTTCCCATAATAGGTAAACAGCATGTCAAGGATTTGGGAATAATGATGTCCGACGATCTAACGTTTAGGGAGCATAACCAAGCAAATATTGCGTCAGCCAGAAAAATGATAGGATGGATTACGAGAACTGTCAAATCCAGGAACCCATCACGATGGTTGTACTCTTCAAGTCACTGGTGTTGTCCCGTCTCGAGTACTGCTCAGTACTCACTTTCCCCGTCAGAGCAGGAGAGATTGCTGAAATTGAAGGAATGCAGAGAACATATACGGCACGCATAGACGCGATAAAGCACCTAAATTATTGGGATCGTCTCAAAGCTCTCCAAATGTACTCACTAGAAAGGAGACGAGAGAGATACCAAATAATATACACATGGAAAATACTGGAGGGCCAGGTCCCTAATCTACACAGTAAAATAACAACGTACTGGAGTGAACGATATGGAAGAAAATGCAGAATAGAACCAGTGAAGATAATCAGAAAACACTGTATAAACATCAGAGGTCCGCGGTTGTTCAACGTCCTCCCAGCGAGCATCAGAAATATTGCGGGACCAACCGGGCTGTGGTGGGTATGTGGGCCTGCGGGCCGCTCCAAGCAACAGCCTGGTGGACCAAACTCTCACAAGTCAAGCCTGGCCTCGGGCCGGGCTTGGGGAGTAGAAGAACTCCCAGAACCTCATTAAGCTGGTATCAACCAGTTCAGTAAGGGATCCGAGTGCTGTCTGGGGGATAGAATTAATTTAATTGCTGATTTATGCTGAGTAATTACGAGTCGAAGGTAATTGTAGGTAGTTAAACCTAGGCACAGATACAGTAGGTGACATTTTCAGTAAGATCATCACTTTTTTATATTATGAGGGATGTTTTAAACTTCAAGTGACTTGTTGTACAGCAATGCGATGACAGGAGCTAAAGACTGACAAAACTACCACTCACAGGATAAGTATGGGGTGCACAATAAACTAGCACTCACAGGATGAGTATGGGGTGCACAATAAACTAGCACTCACAGGATGAGTATAGGGTGCACAAAATACTAAGACTTACTAGATGAGAAAGGGTTGCACAATATACTATGAATCACAGGATTAGTATGGGGTGCACAATAAACTACCACTCACAGGATAAACATGGGGTGCACAATAAACTACCACATACATGATGAGTATGGGGTGCATAATAAACTACAATTCACATGATGAGTATGGGGTGCATAATAAACTACAATTCACATGATGAGTATGGGGTGCATAATAAACTACAATTCACAGGATGAGTATGGGGTGCATAATAAACTACAATTCACAGGATGAGTATGGGGTGCATAATAAACTACAATTCACAGGATGAGTATGGGGTGCATAATAAACTACAATTCACAGGATGAGTATGGGGTGCATAATAAACTACAATTCACAGGATGAGTATGGGGTGCATAATAAACTACAATTCACAGGAAGAGTATGGGGTGCATAATAAACTACAATTCACAGGATGAGTATGGGGTGCATAATAAGCTACAATTCACAGGATGAGTATTAGGTGCACAATTACTACCACTCACAGGATGAGTCTATGATATTCGTGCTCCTTGTTAGGCTAACTAAAATACACATCTGCTTCGAAAATAAATAATTTAATGACAAATATTTTAAAATATATTGCGCGTTTCCGAATTTCTGATACAGAACATATCATCATATTGTTAGGGGTCCCATTAGTATGGTCGGGTTTGTTCTCGACGCACAATCGAGAATTCCGGGTTCGAATCCCGGGCGGGATAAAAATGGTTGAGCACATTTCCTTTCACCTAATGCAGCTGTTCACCTAGCAGTAAGTAGGTACTCAGGAGTCAGTCATCTTGTTAAGGGTTGCCTACTTGGCGGGGCCAGTAAGGCGACTTTAGGAGGGGGTGGGGGGACCTCGATAATAGCCTAACGTGTATGAATACACTCTGGCTTCCTGTCCCCCGACACAATGATATAATTATTATTATAATATGCTTTATAATTAAGTTAAGAGCGATCCTGTGTCATTATTAATACCTCTTGTTACTAGAGCAAACCCTGAGTCGCAGGCAAGTTATTAAGTACTGACAGTAACACTCCGACATGAATGGAGGTAAACAACACTAAACATAAAATATACATCACCAAGTGTACTTCTTAACTACATACAAGTATGTACAGCACATAACTTAGAAGGTGTCACTTTCCCACAGGACATTTTAACAGAACCTCTGCAATCTTCTTTCTCGGCGAGTCTATGTCTATCGTCCACCGCTCAAGGGTCCCTCGCTGAGTCTGTCTCCTACGGTCCTCACGCCGGCCAGTTCACCTTTCTCAGTAAATCCTGGGCCAGTCCTCATGGTGCCAACATGGTGCCAAAACACCACTTGACTTTCAGCAACACACTGGCAGGGGTCTCCAGCAACACACTGGCAGGGGTCTCCAGCAACACACTGGCAGGGGTCTCCAGCAACACACTGGCAGGGGTCTCCAGCAACACACTGACAGAGGTCTCCAGCAACACACTGACAGAGGTCTCCAGCAACACACTGACAGAGGTCTCCAGCAACACACTGGCAGAGGTCTCCAGCAACACACTGGCAGGGGTCTCCAGCAACACACTGGCAGAGGTCTCCAGCAACACACTGGCAGAGGTCTCCAGCAACACACTGACAGAGGTCTCCAGCAACACACTGGCAGAGGTCTCCAGCAACACACTGGCAGGGGTCTCCAGCAACACACTGACAGAGGTCTCCAGCAACACACTGACAGAGGTCTCCAGCAACACACTGGCAGAGGTCTCCAGCAACACACTGGCAGGGTCTCCAGCAACACACTGGCAGAGGTCTCCAGCAACACACTGGCAGAGGTCTCCAGCAACACACTGGCAGAGGTCTCCAGCAACACACTGACAGGGGTCTCCAGCAACACACTGGCAGGGGTCTCCAGCAACACACTGGCAGAGGTCTCCAGCAACACACTGACAGAGGTCTCCAGCAACACACTGACAGGGGTCTCCAGCAACACACTGACAGAGGTCTCCAGCAACACACTGACAGAGGTCTCCAGCAACACACTGACAGGGGTCTCCAGCAACACACTGGCAGAGGTCTCCAGCAACACACTGGCAGGGGTCTCCAACAACACACTGACAGGGGTCTCCAGCAACACACTGGCAGAGGTCTCCAGCAACACACTGGCAGAGGTCTCCAGCAACACACTGGCAGGGTCTCCAACAACACACTGGCAGAGGTCTCCAGCAACACACTGGCAGAGGTCTCCAGCAACACACTGGCAGAGGTCTCCAACAACACACTGGCAGGGGTCTCCAGCAACACACTGGCAGGGGTCTCCAGCAACACACTGGCAGGGGTCTCCAGCAACACACTGGCAGGGTCTCCAGCAACACACTGGCAGGGGTCTCCAGCAACACACTGGCAGGGGTCTCCAGCAACACACTGGCAGGGGTCTCCAGCAACACACTGGCAGGGTCTCCAGCAACACACTGGCAGGGGTCTCCAGCAACACACTGGCAGGGTCTCCAGCAACACACTGGCAGGGTCTCCAGCAACACACTGGCAGGGTCTCCAGCAACACACTGGCAGGGTCTCCAGCAACACACTGGCAGGGGTCTCCAGCAACACACTGGCAGGGGTCTCCAGCAACACACTGGCAGGGGTCTCCAGCAATACACTGGCAGGGGTCTCCAGCAACACACTGGCAGGGGTCTCCAGCAACACACTGGCAGAGGTCTCCAACAACACACTGGCAGGGGTCTCCAGCAACACGCTGGCAGGCTTCCACACAGGCTTCAATTATAACAAAACATAATAGACGGACATTAATTCCATCTAGTAACTCAACTTAGCCATCCCGGGATATGTCGGTCCAATCACCAATACTTCACTAAGTATCACAGACAAATCACAGTCTACACCGACTCGTCCACGTGTTCCCACTGGAACACGTCATGAGTTCAGGACTGCTCTGGGTGAACTGTTCCTGTCAACCAAGGGACGACCCACATCACTTCCGAGGAGTAAAAGATGAATAGTAAGAAGGAAACTATACAGGTGTCAGTAAGATCACAGCCTTCCACCGGGAACAGAAACGGGGTCGAGTGTGCTCAACAGCTGGCGTCGACATCGTCACAATAATATAAACAGTTATTGTCATATATTTTTATATTGGAGTAAAATATAATACACGAAAACAAAATAATGTATATGTCTACTCCTAATCTGGACCTTGTCCTCTCTCGTGTATGTCAAGGGCTTCTGCCTTTATTGACTCAAGGGCCATCTTCCCTGGCTCTTACCTTCCACTTAGTGTGTTGCAAGGTCTTTGACTGAGTTAATAAACATCAATTAAAAGCGGCACCTTCCATAATGTGTCTAATTGCACGGTTAATGAAGGCGGTAAACAGCAGCTTGGCTGAGATATTCTGTATTTTATGGCCATTTAACACCATGAAGCCGTGACCATAAATAAGGCCTGGTAATATAGTCTCCACAAAGATTATAAATTAATGGTATTTTATTATTTAGTTAGAGAAAATGCCTACTTTCAAATACTAATAATCTATTTTTATTTAGATAGATACTTCCATTATCATGTGTCGTTATCTTTCATCATATAATATATATATATATATATATATATATATATATATATATATATAATATATATTATATATATATTATATATATAGATATATATATATATATATTTATGTTGTACCTAGTAGCCAGAACATCGTTCTGGCCTACTATGCAANGCTAATATGCAACAAAAAACAAGAAATTACTGAATTATTTTCGTGTCATTCAACATATTATCAGAAGGATGAGCATTACAGTACAGAGGGAGGGAGATATATAGGCAGGAAAAACACGTGGGAAGCGAAGAACAAAGTCTTTGTTATATTGGTTTGTGAACACAGGAACAGGAGAGAACTGCAGAAGGATTGAAACAGGAGGAGTAACAGTGTACCAGTGATGAACAAGGAAAGTAACAGTGTACCAGTGATGAACAAGGGAAGTAACAGTGTACCAGTGATGAACTAGTGGACTGTCAGTGTATCAGTGGTGAACATGGGGAATATCAGTGTACCAGTGATGAACAAGGGTAGTGACAGTGTATCATTGGAGAAAGAGGGATTGTCAGCGTACCAGTGTTGAAGAAAGGGAATGTCAGTGTACCAGTAGTGAACAAGGGGAGTGTCAGTATACCAGTGGTGACCATGGTGAGTGTCAGTGTACCAGTGGTGACCATGGTGAGTGTCAGTGTACCAGTGGTGGTCATGGTGAGTGTCAGTGTACCAGTGGTGGTCATGGTGAGTGTCAGTGTACCAGTGGTGACCATGGTGAGTGTCAGTGTACCAGTAGTGAACAAGGGGAGTGTCAGTGTACCAGTGGTGACCATGGTGAGTGTCAGTGTACCAGTGGTGATCATGGTGAGTGTCAGTGTACCAGTGGTGACCATGGTGAGTGTCAGTGTACCAGTGGTGACCATGGTGAGTGTCAGTGTACCAGTGGTGATCATGGTGAGTGTCAGTGTACCAGTGGTGATCATGGTGAGTGTCAGTGTACCAGTGGTGACCATGGTGAGTGTCAGTGTACCAGTGGTGATCATGGTGAGTGTCAGTGTACCAGTGGTGACCATGGTGAGTGTCAGTGTACCAGTGGTGATCATGGTGAGTGTCAGTGTACCAGTGGTGACCATGGTGAGTGTCAGTGTACCAGTGGTGACCATGGTGAGTGTCAGTGTACCAGTGGCGACCATGGTGAGTGTCAGTGTACCAGTGGTGACCATGGTGAGTGTCAGTGAACCAGTGGTGACCATGGGGAGTGTCAGTGTACCAGTGGTGACCATAGGGAGTGTCAGTGTACCAGTGGTGACCATGGTGAGTGTCAGTGTACCAGTGGTGACCATGGGGAGTGTCAGTGAACCAGTGGTGACCATGGGGAGTGTCAGTGTACCAGTGGTGACCATGGGGAGTGTCAGTGTTCCAGTGGTGATCATGGGGAGTGTCAGTGTACCAGTGGTGACCATGGTGAGTGTCAGTGTACCAGTGGTGACCATGGGGAGTGTCAGTGTACCAGTGGTGACCACGGTGAGTGTCAGTGTACCAGTGGTGACCATGGTGAGTGTCAGTGTACCAGTGGTGACCATGGGGAGTGTCAGTGTACCAGTGGTGACCATGGGGAGTGTCAGTGTACCAGTGGTGACCATGGTGAGTGTCAGTGTACCAGTGGTGACCATGGGGAGTGTCAGTGTACCAGTGGTGACCATGGTGAGTGTCAGTGTACCAGTGGTGACCATGGTGAGTGTCAGTGTACCAGTGGTGACCATGGTGAGTGTCAGTGTACCAGTGGTGACCATGGTGAGTGTCAGTGTACCAGTGGTGACCATGGTGAGTGTCAGTGTACCAGTGGTGACCATGGTGAGTGTCAGTGTACCAGTGGTGACCATGGGGAGTGTCAGTGTACCAGTGGTGACCATGGGGAGTGTCAGTGTACCAGTGGTGATCATGGGGAGTGTCAGTGTACGACTCTTGAAGTAGAGGAAGTAGAGGAACAAGCAGCCACACCATTCACAGCTTCAGTGTTCCAGCGACGACAGACTGGCAGGTGGAAGTCATCGTTAAACCACGCTCTCTACACCAACAGCTGCCAGACGTGACCTATGATCTTAGTCGCCACAAACACATATATGTAAGGACAGTAAGGTGAGTACCCGCAGCATCTTTCCCCTCGGGCGGGTGTCCCCTCGTTGCGGTTAAGAGAGAGGAAGGCACGAGGGGTTAAGAGAGGGGAAGGCACCAGGGGTTAAGAGAGAGGAAGGCACTGGGGTTAAGAGAGGGGAAGGCACTGGGGGTTAAGAGAGGGGAAGGCACTGGGGGTGCGCTGACTAAACCAACACTGGGAGAATTTATTGATTAATCTCGTGGCGGCCCAGGTGGCGGGCGCTGAGAGACGCGGCCAATATGGCTGTCTCCCATCCCAAGTGTGCCCCGGGGGAGGTGAGGGGGTGGGGGGGGGGAAGTAAGAGAGGAGGGAGGGAGGATTCTAAGGCCGGGAGGGGGGGGGGGGGGGGGCGGTAGATAAAGTAATCAGCCAATCAGGATCACAGGAGTTGATCAGTCCAGCAACCAGGAGGCCTGGTCGACGACCGGGCCGCGGGGACGCTAAGCCCCGGAAGCACCTCAAGGTAGGACTATCGAGGTCGCTACTGGCCAACAAGACCAAGGCGGCAAGCGGGTTTATAAACAACTATGAAGATTAACTAACAATATTTATTACATTTTCTGAAAATTCTCACCAGAGTGACTGGGAGAAGTCTTCAGTAACACATCGTGCAAGCATTTTCAATAAAAAAAGAAACATAATTGGATCTGCTTGAAGGCAAATCACCAACCTACCCAGCATGAACATTAGCAACGGTTGGTAACATTTGGGATCCATTTTTAACTGATCAAATAAAATCCATTTGAGTAAGATCATTAACACACAGCTATCTCAACAGTATTGGTGCTCCCTGTAACTCACCCGTATTGGTCAGTGATACAAGTGTTAACGGGTGTTAACAACCATTAACACCCGTAACACCCTTGTTAACAACTGTTACATTGACAAACCACTTTTTTCGACGGTACTCTGTCACTCTGTTACACAGGAGTAACATGAGTTACTCCTCATGTTCACCACTGGTGCACTGATATTCCCTCTGTTCAACACAGGTACACTGGCATTCTCATTCTTGAACACTGGTACATTGACATTCCCCTTGTTCACCACTGGTACACTGATATTCCCCTTGTTCACCACTGGTACACTGACATTCCCCTTGTTCAC
Organism: Procambarus virginalis; assembly: GCA_020271785.1. Classification (NCBI taxonomy): domain Eukaryota; kingdom Metazoa; phylum Arthropoda; class Malacostraca; order Decapoda; family Cambaridae; genus Procambarus; species Procambarus virginalis. The sequence continues at coordinate 1,748,618 of WNGS01004511.1, forward strand.
CACTGGTACACTGTCACTCCCCTTGTTCACCACTGGTACACTGACATTCCCCTTGTTCACCACTGGTACACTGACATTCCCCTTGTTCACCACTGGTACACTGTCACTCCCCTTGTTCACCACTGGTACACTGACATTCCCCTTGTTCACCACTGGTACACTGACATTCCCCTTGTTCACCACTGGTACACTGTCACTCCCCTTGTTCACCACTGAACACTGTCCGTGTCTCACTTGTACTATAAGATGGAGCTTCAAGAAGGAAAACTAGAAAACGCGGCGATAAGAAGGAAAGGAAACGACTGATAAAGGTTAAAGCTCACGATCGAGGCAACAAAAGAGAACATCCTATCCAGGAAGAACAGACTTATGAGGTTAGAGGGATACAAGAACGTCTTTCTGCAAAGAGACATGACGAGGGAAGAGAGAAGGAAGGTTGCAGAAGCAACGAGACACAGAGAAAGGGTTGGTGACATGGGAGCCACAGGACTCGGCTCAATATCTCCAGGAACCTTAGAGGGGAGTGGAAACCCCCCCACCAACAGGCCAATATCCCCCAGAGAGGAGTGTAACAGAAGCCTCCTACCATCAAACCCCACAGCCATCCCCCACCAATTACCTCCACCTCCCAAAACAGTAAAGACCCTGTTCAGACCATGCCTGCCCCATGTTCCCTGACTAAAGGGTTCCCCATGTTCCTCACCCATGCCCTTCTTTTTCTTCCCCAACTCCTTCCCCAGGTCCTCCCTGTTCCCGCACCCCATGCCCTCCACTGTTTCTTCAGCCAATGTTCTTGTTCTTCAGCCAATGTTCTTGTCCTTCAGCCAATGTTCTTGTTCTTCAGCCAATGTTCTTGTTCTTCAGCCAATGTTCTTGTTCTTCAGCCAATGTTCCAATGCCCTTCCCAGTTCCCCCCCCCCCCACCCCAAGCTCTACTTCCCACCCCACCCTCCTCTCTCCCTGCCCCCTTCTCCAGGCTCCCCTTCCCTCCCCAGCCACTGACCTCCCTGTCACCCCACCCTAGTCTCTCCTGCATGCCCCAACCCGTGACCAACTTTGAGAAGAACAACCCGAGAACAACTTTGAGAAGCAATGGAAAATTAGCACCAACAAACAAAAGTTTCAGATATTACACATTGCAAAAAGAACCCCGGACCCCATCATCCTTGACAACCATCCGATCCAATATGCGGAGGTAGGCAGAATACTGGGACTCATGATAAATAGAAGAGGGATACAAATTCACGTAAGGGACCGACTAAACAAAGCCAAAGCAGCCTTAGGAAAATTGAGGAGATTCCGAAGCCTCAGTACTAACATTCAGATCCACCTATATAAGGCTCTAGTTCGGCCGCATCTAGAGTATCCCCCAGTACCACTACACACCATAAAGAAAACTAACATGCAGAAACTGCAAGCAGTGCAAAATAAGGCGCTCAGGAGAGCAGCAAAACACCGTCCACCATATGATCAGACAATCCAGGAGCTCCATGAACTCCTGAACATACAGCCACTAAACATCAGACTGCAGCACCAAGCCATCAGGGTGTGGAACACCATCGAAATGTTAGAGGACCAATGTTAGAAAGATTGCTCCAAGATGTGACGCCCCGCTCCCACAGCTGGTGGCCCAAGAGCCTCGATTCACTAGATGATAACCCAGCCCCACAGTACATAATTCCCAGATGATATACTAACCAGATATCCTTCCCCCATAATTGAAAAATTGAGTATGTATGTGTATGTCTATAGTTATGTATATGCATATGTATATGGGTATATATACATGTGTACGTGTGTGTATGTGTATGTATATGTATATATGTGTATGCATTTATGTATGCATATATGTATATGTGTATTGTTACCTGTGGCTTTGTACTGTAACCTGTAACTTTGTACTGTAACCTGTAACTTTGTACTGTAACCTGTAGCTTTGTATTGTTACCTGTAACTTTATATTGTTACCTGTAACTTTGTATTGTTACCTGTAACTTTGTATTGTTACCTGTAACTTTGTATTATTACCTGTAACTTTGTATTGTTACCTGTAACTTTGTATTGTTACCTGTAACTTTGTATTGTTACCTGTAACTTTGTATTGTTACCTGTAACTTTGTATTGTTACCTGTAACTTTGTATTGTTACCTGTAACTTTATATTGTTACCTGTAACTTTGTATTATTACCTGTAACTTTGTATTGTAACCTGTAACTTTGTATTGTTACCTGTAACTTTGTATTGTTACCTGTAACTTTGTATTATTACCTGTAACTTTGTATTGTTACCTGTAACTTTGTATTGTTACCTGTAACTTTGTATTGTTACCTGTAACTTTGTATTGTTACCTGTAACTTTGTATTGTTACCTGTAACTTTGTATTGTTACCTGTAACTTTGTATTGTTACCTGTAACTTTGTATTGTTACCTGTAACTTTGTATTGTTACCTGTAACTTTGTATTGTTACCTGTAACTTTGTATTGTTACCTGTAACTTTGTATTGTTACCTGTAACTTTGTATTGTTACCTGTAACTTTGTATTGTTACCTGTAACTTTGTATTGTTACCTGTAACTTTGTACTGTAACCTGTAACTTTGTACTGTAACCTGTAACTTTGTATTGTTACCTGTAACTTTGTATTGTTACCTGTAACTTTGTACTGTAACCTGTAACTTTGTATTGTTACCTGTAACTTTGTATTGCAACAATGGTTACTTTACGTTTTATGTCCTTTAATTTGTAGTCTTGTGTTGTATATGAAGACCGTAAGTGCCAGCCACAGCCCACACACGCACGAGGAGTGACACACTGAGGCGCCCTACTAGGTACTGCGAGGATAATAGTAGTAGTAGGCATCCATCAGTCTCAGGAGACTATGGAGTTGCGCTCTGGTTGTCGGTCTGGAGTGGCTTCACCAGGGCGCAAAGCCAGGGTAGGTTGATTTGGGGGAGAAGCTGTTACCCAGGCAGCAGGTCCGCCCTCTCCACGGCGCTGAAAGTCTCCAATGGAAAGGCATACGCCAATACGATTGGTTCCAGCGCCGTCGCAGGAACTATTCCCTCTCCTGATAATATGCCAAGGATAAAATATGAAGAAATTTATCTATTCAAACAGCTGCCCCCCCCCCCCCCATTTAGACTAGGAGATTCTTTGATAGTTACTGGCAGTTATTGTCCATACCCATACTCCAGGACCTGGAGAGCGTGCAGAGAACCTTTACTGCTAGAATTCACTCAATAAAGCATTTAAACTATTGGGACCGACTAAAGGGCCTAAATCTGTATTCTCTTGGGCGCAGGCGGGAAAGATACATAATAATTTACACGTGGAAAATATTAGAGGGGCTGGTCCCAAACCTGCACACAGAAATAACATCACATGAGACCAGAAGGCATGGCAGGATGTGCAGAATACCCCCGTTGAAAAACAGAGGTGCAACAGGTACTCTGAGAGAGAACTCTATCAACATCAGAGGCCCGAGACTGTTCAACACGCTTCCACTACACATAAGGGACATAACTGGCCGACCCCTCACAGTGTTCAAGAGAGAACTTGATAAGCACCTCCAAATGATTCATACGTCAAGCTGCGAGCAGCAGCGTCCAACAGCCTGGTTGACCAATCCAGCACGAGGAGGGCTGGGCGATGACCGGGTTGGGGGACGCTAAGCCCCGAAAGCATCACAAAGTAACCCATTGAGGGTATAATAATATTTTCCATACGATCGTACTGTAGCACAGAGAACTCACATTAATGTGATGTATAATTCACGTATCAATGAGGAAATCAGTGGGAGGCATGAGACGGATTCGATCCTATGCTCTGGATTCTGCCATGCATACTCCCCTTTAAAACATGTCGTGGTGCAGTGGTCTAAGGCGTGTGTTTGGGAGTACCCTTGAGCATGGGTTCGAATCCTCCTCATGGCTCCTACTGATTTCCTCATCGTACTGTTCTTTTGACACTGTAATACACCACTCTATACAGTGAACATATTCATTCCACATTTGATTTGATTTTCTCCTAATATTTGTGTTGTGTCCGTCTGGATCTCAGTGAAGCACGTCCGTCGTGGTGATGTGACTCTGGGTAATGTAGTTGGTGTAAGTGATCCGCCGTCTGTTGGTGTTAGACAAATACTCTCTTCCTCTTTTGTACAGTTATGGTTTCTTCCGGTGGTGGGAAGTACCCATTTGACAGGTTACTTTCCGGGTGACCTGGCCGTCACTGCCGCGGTGGTTGACGGCACTAGCGAGGGACAGCTGCTCTGCTTCCTGGCGCTGAGTGAGGTGGGTACACTTTTACACTACACTACACTACACTACACTACACACAGAAATCACAATTGTGTGATGCATCAAATGAACAAATCCACAAGGGCCGTGACAAGGATTCGAACCTGCGTCCGAGAGCATCCCAGACGCTGCCTTAACCGACTGAGCTACGACATGGTGGGGTAGTTTCGAGTCCCATCTTCTGTTGTCGAAACTGGAGAGCGGTAGCAGGTTTCTCTCGTTCCAAGCGGAGAGCGATGGCGGCTTCTTGTTCTTGTCGCTGGTGTGTGTGCGGCCCGTCACAGGTGGACCTCACTTTTAAAGTTGTGTGGAGTCCACCTCTCGCAACATGTTGCTTGCAAGCGATAGTGATGGATGATGCCGGCTACGTGACGTCAGAGGTGTCTTGCAGTGATCGTGAGCGTGAACATTAACAGGCACTGAGGCACGAATGATGTGGCGGTGGAATACATGGTTCCCGAATTCAGCTCCTGGGATCCGTCACTGCACGGGCGTTGCTTGTGTCACATACTACTGGGCCAATACGCCTGTCTACGCATGCCCTCTTGCAACTGACCTAGAACCGAGGGCGCCAACTGTGCACCATGTTGGAGAGCCAGACATTCTGTAGGGAACTGTGCTTGTCGTATGTGTCTGCCCCCGTTGCTCGTCATATGTCTTTCAGATAATGTGGCATCCGCAGATGTCGAGAGGGAACTGGTGAGTTACCGCAGCTGGCATACTTCCTCTCCGACTTCTCTCCGTTCACTTCCGATGTGCCTGCAACGGTTGCAATGCGGCTGGTAGCTGCCTTGGATGACTGACAGCCAGACAGCAGTTCACCGTGACGACGCGTTGACACCGGGATACTGCTCCCCGCTGACACCAGCTCCAGCACAGGACAACCTCGTTAGTGGAATGAGGTGTTGGCCGGGTGATTTGTGTGATTACACCCACTCAGGTAACCCTACCTCACACTTGACTATGAGTGAGGAGGGTAGGGTGAAGGGTAAGCCTCCTCTACCCTATTAGATGGGACGGTGATAGCCAATCCCACTGGCCTATCACTGGACTGGTTAGACCCGTGTGTGTGCAATCAGGCCTGGAGGAAAAGAGACAACAATCCAACTGGCAGAGGCGTGGAATGTGCCCTGGAAGTTTCAAAAGGATGGGTGCCCTAGAGGGGTGCCCTAGATGGGTGCCCTAAAGAGGTGCCCTAGAGGGGTGTCCTAGAGAGGTGCCCTAGATGGGTGCCCTAAAGAGGTGCCCTAGAGGGGTGTCCTAGAGAGGGGTGCCCTAGATGGGTGCCTAAATGAAGCATACTGCCTGACTCACTCCTGAGTCCATCAATACCCAACTGCCTTCTACAGGAAATACTGACATTTACTGACCAGTCTGGGAGTCAATTAAGCTCTATCTGCTAAAGCCGTGACTTGTTCCCATGGTTTGACAAGACCTAACTTGGCAATTGTTGACAGTTGACAGCAGGTCATCGTCAGCGTCTTGCGCAATCCTTGAACTTCACAATTCAGGTTTCTCCCTGGCAATATAAGACTTCAATTTATTAATGTGAATAGTTCTTTCAACCTTGTCATGAAATATTCCTTTAATTATAAAACTGACAGGACCTGCTTGCTTAATTACTCTGTAACATAAATGATAAATGATAAATTATAAATGTTCCCCTAGTTTTATTCATTGTATATCAACACCATTTTGGCTTTTGTAGCGAAATTTTAGTATAGGATATATTTGATTTTATTAATAAATTCTACGAGAAAATCAGTACAGCCATAAGAGGACGTGAACCCATTTTCTGAGTACTCAAGCTGAAGCCTAGAAGCCTTATACCACTGCACCGCGACATGGTCATGTGAATCATGTAGGGCTCCTGAGGCTTACACTCCCCTTAACCAGGGTTTCTGAAACCCTATCCAGAGTTTCCCACATTGCGTGAAACATTGCCAGAGTGCAGAAAGTAAAGGTTAAGTCTCCGTTATATCCTTGACCTTCTCCCTCACGGGTCATGAACAACAACTACCAGTAATCATCAAGGAGTCTCGTAACCTAAGTGGAGGCGAGTCTAGATGTGAGGGTGGTGGTGGCAGCTGCTAGTTAGATAGATCTCTGCCAATTTTATCCTTGGCCTATTATCCTGCCAGTATCCAGTATGGTGCCTCAATCTGTCACTTCCATGTGAGTGTGGCCTGTGGCTTACGGTGTCCATATACAACAGGCATCAAAAGGTTACAAATTAAAGGACATACACTTAGGACATACATTGTTACAATTCAAAATTAAAGGTTCCAAGTGGGTCAGTTGTTACAATGGGAAAATTAATCCCAGGAATTAGAACCCTTCTTTATGAAGAGAGACTTAGAATGCTTAATTTACATTACCTTAACAATAAGGGGTGACTTGACAGAAGTGGAGAAAAGATGAAAGATATAGCACAGAGGATATTAATCTGGTCATATATATATATAGCAACACAAAATAGAACACGAACCTATACATATAACTGAGCAAGTTTTCATCCAGGAAAGAACTGGCAAACACTGCTTTGGAAACAGGGTTACTGATACATAGACAAATTACCAATAAATATGCAATAAAGGTAGATGTGGGATAGATGGGTTGTTTCAAGCGCAGGTTAGACATATACAAGGCTGAGTTTGGGTGGCCTAAAAATAGGAGCTGCTTTATATGGGCTAATAGGCCAAGCTTCTGCAATTTCCTATATTCTTATTTCTTATGTTGATATAACTCTCAATTATATTACCTGGTGTCTATTACCAAGAAACTCTCCCGGATTTAGCTCTTAACTCCCCACCAGATCAGAGGCGCAACCAGTGAGCTACTCCCCTCTGATCTGCTTCCACTGGTTGCCACAACAACGGCCATGTGTTTTTTTGCAAGGTTGGCGCTCAATCTTCTGTTAGACGATGTTACTTCACCCTGTCCTCATATCCCAGCTCCCTGCCCTCATATCCCAGCTCCCTGTTCTCATATCCCAGCTCCCTGCCCTCATATCCCAGCTCCCTGTCCTCATATCCCAGCTCCCTGTCCTCATATCCCAGCTCCCTGTCCTCATATCCCAGCTCCCTGTCCTCATATCCCAGCTCCCTGCCCTCATATCCCAGCTCCCTGTCCTCATACCCCAGCTCCCTGTCCTCATATCTCAGCTCCCTGTCCTCATATCCCAGTTCCCTGTCCTCATATCTCAGCTCCCTGTCCTCATATCCCAGTTCCCTGTCCTCATATCCCAGCTCCCTGTCCTCATATCCCAGCTCCCTGTCCTCATATCCCAGCTCCCTGTCCTCATATCCCAGCTCCCTGCCCTCATATCCCAGCTCCCTGTCCTCATACCCCAGCTCCCTGTCCTCATATCCCCGCTCCCTGTCCTCATATCCCAGCTCCCTGTCCTCATACCCCAGCTCCCTGTCCTCATATTCCCTCTTCCTGTCCTCATATCCCAGCTCCCTGTCCTCATATTCCCTCTTCCTGTCCTCATATCCCAGCTCCCTGTCCTCATACCCCAGCTCCCTGCCCTCATATCCCCGCTCCCTGTCCTCATATCCCAGCTCCCTGTCCTCATACCCCAGCTCCCTGTCCTCATATTCCCTCTTCCTGTCCTCATATCCCCGCTCCCTGCCCTCATATCCCAGCTCAATTGTCCCCATACCCTAGCTACTTGGCCTCACATCCCAGATCTTTTTCCTCATACCATAGTTTGTTGTCCTCATACCCAGCTCCTTGTCCTTATACCCAGCTCCTTGTCCTTATACCCAGCTCCTTGTCCTTATACCCAGCTCCTTGTCCTTATACCCAGCTCCTTGTCCTTATACCCAGCTCCTTGTCCTTATACCCAGCTCCTTGTCCTTATACCCAGCTCCTTGTCCTTATACCCAGCTCCTTTTCCTCATACCCAGCTCCTTGTCCTCATACCCAGCTCCTTGTCCTTATACCCAGCTCCTTGTCCTTATACCCAGCTCCTTGTCCTTATACCCAGCTCCTTGTCCTTATACCCAGCTCCTTGTCCTTATACCCAGCTCCTTGTCCTCATACCCAGCTCCTTGTCCTCATACCCAGCTCCTTGTCCTTATACCCAGCTCCTTGTCCTCATACCCAGCTCCTTGTCCTTATACCCAGCTCCTTGTCCTTATACCCAGCTCCTTGTCCTTATACCCAGCTCCTTGTCCTCATACCCAGCTCCTTGTCCTTATACCCAGCTCCTTGTCCTTATACCCAGCTCCTTGTCCTTATACCCAGCTCCTTGTCCTCATACCCAGCTCCTTGTCCTTATACCCAGCTCCTTGTCCTTATACCCAGCTCCTTGTCCTTATACCCAGCTCCTTGTCCTTATACCCAGCTCCTTGTCCTTATACCCAGCTCCTTGTCCTTATACCCAGCTCCTTGTCCTTATACCCAGCTCCTTGTCCTTATACCCAGCTCCTTGTCCTCATACCCAGCTCCTTGTCCTCATACCCAGCTCCTTGTCCTTATACCCAGCTCCTTGTCCTCATACCCAGCTCCTTGTCCTCATACCCAGCTCCTTGTCCTCATACCCAGCTCCTTGTCCTTATACCCAGCTCCTTGTCCTTATACCCCAGCACTTTCTCAGGTGCTCCTCTTCATCTCTTCCCATTCCTCTGTATAGTCTTAATGGCTTAGCGCTTCCCCCTGATAATTACCTTACCTTACCTTCTGATAATTACCCTACCTTCCCTATCTTCCTCCCCGCCCCCCCTCCCCCGGGCGGTGAGGCCGGCATGTGTGGGTAGTGGGTAGAACAGAGGCAAAGGGGGGGGGGGGAAAGGGGGTGGGGGATCGGTGGGTGGGGGGAGGGGGATGAGTGATCATCTCCCCACTCATCAAGAGGATGGACCAAGCTCAACGTCAACAACAAGTGTCATCACTCTCACCACTCAACACGGGGGTCATCTCCAGTGGGTCCATACCCACTGTAACTTGATTGGTCCATACCAACTGTAACTTGATTGGTCCATACCCACTGTAACTTGATTGGTCCATACCCACTGTAACTTGATTGGTCCATACCCACTGTAACTTGATTGGTCGATACCCACTGTAACTTGATGGGTCCATACACACTGTAACTTGATTGGTCCATACCCACTGTAACTTGATGGGTCCATACACACTGTAACTTGATTGGTCCATACACACTGTAACTTGATTGGTCCATACCCACTGTAACTTGATGGGTCCATACACACTGTAACTTGATGGGTCCATACACACTGTAACTTGATTGGTCCATACCTGCCTAACCTGTTCTTGCCAGCGGGGGTTGAGCTCCAGCTCCTTCACCCTGCCTCGGAACCCCTCACTCGACAAGTGCACCCACACTATGAAGTTGTGTACGAAGCTTGACTCCACTACTTCTAACTGTATTCCACATCTTCGTTCTTGTGTTAATCCATTTACCTGGAGTATACCTGGACTGGGTGCTGGGAGTTCTATTCTCCCCAAGCCCGCCCTGGGGTGTATAGCTTGACGTGGTAATCTGGTCCAACTGGCTGTTGTTTCGAGCGGCCAAAAGACTCACAAATTCACTGCCACTTGATTAGTCCATACACACTGTAACTTGATTGGTCCATACCCACTGTAACTTGATTGGTCCATACACACTGTAACTTGATTGGTCCATACCCACTGTAACTTGATTGGTCCATACCCACTGTAACTTGATTAGTCCATACCCACTGTAACTTGACTGGTCCATACACACTGTAACTTGATTGGTCCATACCCACTGTAACTTGATTGGTCCATACCCACTGTAACTTGATTGGTCCATACACACTGTAACTTGATTGGTCCATACACACTGTAACTTGATGGGTCCATACACTGTAACTTGATTGGTCCATATACACTGTAACTTGATTGGTCCATACACACTGTAACTTGATTGGTCCATACACACTGTAACTTGATGGGTCCATATACACTGTAACTTGATTGGTCCATACCCACTGTAACTTGATTGGTCCATACCCACTTTTACACCAGCAATGTTTCTTATGTCCGCCTGGAGGATATTAAATAGATGTGAACCTCTGTTGTTCATACAGTGTACTCTGATGTTCATACAGTGTACTCTGATGTTCATACAGTGTACTCTGATGTTCATACAGTGTACTCTGATGTTCATACAGTGTACTCTGTTGTTCATACAGTGTACTCTGTTGTTCATACAGTGTACTCTGTTGTTCATACAGTGTACTCTGTTGTTCATACAGTGTACTCTGATGTTCATACAGTGTACTCTGTTGTTCATACAGTGTACCCTGATGTTCATACAGTGTACTCTGATGTTCATACAGTGTACTCTGTTGTTCATACAGTGTACCCTGATGTTCATACAGTGTACTCTGATGTTCATACAGTGTACTCTGATGTTCATACAGTGTACTCTGATGTTCATACAGTGTACTCTGTTGTTCATACAGTGTACTCTGTTGTTCATACAGTGTACTCTGTTGTTCATACAGTGTACTCTGATGTTCATACAGTGTACTCTGATGTTCATACAGTGTACTCTGTTGTTCATACAGTGTACTCTGATGTTCATACAGTGTACTCTGATGTTCATACAGTGTACTCTGTTGTTCATACAGTGTACTCTGATGTTCATACAGTGTACTCTGTTGTTCATACAGTGTACTCTGATGTTCATACAGTGTACTCTGATGTTCATACAGTGTACTCTGTTGTTCATACAGTGTACTCTGATGTTCATACAGTGTACTCTGATGTTCATACAGTGTACTCTGTTGTTCATACAGTGTACTCTGATGTTCATACAGTGTACTCTGATGTTCATACAGTGTACTCTGATGTTCATACAGTGTACTCTGTTGTTCATACAGTGTACTCTGATGTTCATACAGTGTACTCTGTTGTTCATACAGTGTACTCTGATGTTCATACAGTGTACTCTGTTGTTCATACAGTGTACTCTGATGTTCATACAGTGTACTCTGTTGTTCATACAGTGTACCCTGATGTTCATACAGTGTACTCTGATGTTCATACAGTGTACTCTGTTGTTCATACAGTGTACCCTGATGTTCATACAGTGTACTCTGATGTTCATACAGTGTACTCTGATGTTCATACAGTGTACTCTGATGTTCATACAGTGTACTCTGTTGTTCATACAGTGTACTCTGTTGTTCATACAGTGTACCCTGATGTTCATACAGTGTACTCTGTTGTTCATACAGTGTACTCTGTTGTTCATACAGTGTACTCTGATGTTCATACAGTGTACCCTGATGTTCATACAGTGTACTCTGTTGTTCATACAGTGTACTCTGATGTTCATACAGTGTACTCTGTTGTTCATACAGTGTACTCTGTTGTTCATACAGTGTACTCTGATGTTCATACAGTGTACTCTGTTGTTCATACAGTGTACTCTGATGTTCATACAGTGTACTCTGATGTTCATACAGTGTACTCTGATGTTCATACAGTGTACTCTGATGTTCATACAGAGTACACTTATTGTACCTAGGGAGGGAAGGAAGGAATTATCAGGGGAAATCGCCAAGCCATTACGACTATAAAGCACTGGGTAGGGATCAGGATAAGGATTTGGGATGGGAAGGGGGAAGGAATGGTGCCCAACCTCTTGGACGGTCGGGGACTGAACGCCGACCTGCATGAAACGCGACCGTCGCTCTACCGTCCAGCCCAAGTGGTTGGGCTTGTACCTATGGAACAATCTATAGGTACAATAAGTATGTTATTATTTTACTATGCCAATTTAGGACCAGACCGTACAGCTGCTTCTATATATATATTATGTGATATGCATCATGTCTCTCCTTTCCAAAGAGTACATTTTGAAAGCTTTAAGAATGTCCGATTAGTTTTGGCGCGAGTAGTTTTCGTGTTTTATGGTGTCTCTGGGGGCCGTATATGTTCTCTGTACTCCCTCTATTTCGGAAATCTCTCCCCGCTCTGAAGAGGGAAATGAGTACCGGACAGTACTCAAGGTGGAACAGCACACGGGACTTCAACAGTGTGAGCACTGTAGTGACAGTGGCTTTTGGTATTGTATGTACTAGCTCTATCTATAAATCCAACATTATGTTTGTAAATCAACTATGTATGTACTTTTCCTGAATAAAAATGCATTATTTATTATTATTATTATTACATCCCTGGATGTGAGGGTTCTCATAACTCATCATTATCTTGGCTCATGATATATGCGCTATGTTATGTTCACTAAGTGATAGGTGATGTGATGTCATTGCTCCCAAGTCCTCTACATGTTGGTGAGAAGATTTGATTTGCGTCTTATGTTCTCAGTATTTCGTTTCTCTTCATTTACACCATACTTAAGCACCTTTGAATCTGTTATAATTGAAAATCATATTATTTTTATTGGGCAATCGAAGACTTTATTGACTAAAAATTATTAGGCTAGGTTAGATTAGGTTGCGTTAGGTTAGGTTGGGTCAGATTGGCAAGGGACCAGCAGGAGGGGTTGTCAAGAGGCAGGGGACCAGAAGGAGAGGTTGTCAAGTGGTGGGGGACCAAAAGGAGTGGGTGTCAAGAGGTAGCGGTCCTGAAGGAGAGGTTGTCAAAAGGCAGGGAACCACAAGGAAGGGTTGTCAAGAGGCAGGGGACTAGAAGGAAGGGTTGTCAAGAGGCAGGGGACCAGAAGATGAGGTTGTCAAAAGGCAGGGGACCAGAAGGAAGGGTTGTCAAGCGTCAGGGGACCGGAAAGAGTGGTTGTCAAGAGGCAGGGGATCAGAAGGAGAGGTTGTCAAGAGGCAGGGGACCAGAAGGAGAGGTTGTCAAGAGGCAGGGGACCAGAAGGAGAGGTTGTCAAGAGGCAGGGGGCCAGAAGGAAGGGATGTCAAGAGGCAGGGGACCAGAAGGAAGGGTTGTCAAGAGGCAGGGGACCAGAAGGAAGGGTTGTCAAGAGGCAGGGGACCAGAAGGAAGGGTTGTCGAGAGGCAGGGGACCAGAAGGAAGGGTTGTCAAGAGGCAGGGGACCAGAAGGAAGGGTTGTCAAGAGGCAGGGGACCAAAAAGAGGGAAAAAGAGGTAGCAGGGACGCCACTTTCAGGGTGTAAGCGACCTGTCGTCAGCCTAGGCTTGTGTGCCATCTCTCTGGAGGTGATGACAGGGGCCCCCACCCCATCACCCCTCACCACCCACCTTCCCACTCCATTCTCCCCTCTTTCACTAGTTTCATTGCTTCCCTCCTCTCTCCCTCACAACTCTGAACCAACAACCCTCCTTCCTTCCCCTTTCCCCTTACAACGTTTCCCATACTTTCCCCCCCCCCCCCCACCCCTCTCTCTCCCGTCCCACCAACGCCTCCTCCTCCCATATATCTGACTCACACCTGAATGCACGAACTACTCACAGCCTCACTATTTGGGTAAACATTACACACACACCTGAATATCTGAGTGCAGACCACCACCTCTCACACACTGCTGACGTCCGCCCGGACCACTGGCCGAGACGCATCTACTACACCACTTTACAGCTATGTGTGGTATACTAAATCATACGGTGTATGAGTTTGGACAAATACTAATCTTAGATATATACTTTTCTCGTGAGATTTCCCTCAATCACCACATTTTGTAGCTGTATGATGGCATTCGTGTATTGATTGTTTGGCGATCTGCTCCATTGGTTCACGTAAACGAGGCGAGTTGTTTGGCACTGATGAGTGACGCAGCGAAATGCTTATTATTATTATTAACATCTTTATTGACAAGATGTCTTTATTGACATATTTATTGACTCTGACACGATTTTGCCTACTCTGAGGATTTCAATTAAGTCGTATTAAAGTGAGGATAATGCTGGTATTCACTGTCACGCAAGACAGAGAGGGTCATACATAAGACAATAGGTCTAAACTGTAGGCTGAGGCACATATATATCATGGGTTACAATCAATGTTTTAACGTATGAATATGTAAAATCAACTTTCTGTTGTGCACTGCCACACAAGGGCAGGGATGTAGCTTAATAATAATATAAAATATTTGTTCTTCATTCTTTAAAATGGAAAATCAAATTTTGGATAAATTGTTAGGATGTCGTCCAGTGCGCCAGATTTAATGAAATAGTTACACAGTTGGTGGTACAATAGGCCAGGAGGTCCAAAATCTTTAACGGTTTCACATTCAACAATATAGTGTTCTAGTGAATGCATTAAAGGCTTATCACAGAATTTGCAATCTGAATATTCTGGTAGTGGCTCAGCCTCACTAACCTGCCAGATGTGTCTATAGCCAGGTTGCATCAGTCCCATGGTGCAGCTGGAAGTGCAGTTGTTGTGACAGGGAGAGATGGTTCCATCTCCCATGAGTGTGGAGCGCGTCTCAGTAACTGGGCCTCCACTCTTCAGACAGAATTGGTTGCCATAATCCTTGCACTCGAGTGCGTACATGAATCCAAAGTTGACACCCTAATTGTAAGTGACTCCTTGTCATCCTTGACTGCCCTCAGCTCCCCAAGGCATAACTGTGACGTGCTTATCTCTGAAGCTAGACACATATATAATGAAATAATCAATGATGGAGTCAGAGTTTGTCTCCTGTGGATTCCTTCCCATATTGGTCTCCGAATGCATGATAGAACTGATGAGTTAGCCAAGACTTTTGTTCGTAAAGAGGGAATTGATTACCAACTTGGACTGCCTTTTAGCAGCCTGAGGGCAGCAATATCCCAGGAACATCAACTAAATTTCGGAGACTTGAGGCAAAGTGAAATTCACACCAGTTGCTCCCTCTATCATCATTCTATTATGCAGGAAGAACCACACGTCAATGGGTCGTCCAATAAGGTTAGCAGACTTCTAGATGTTACCACTGCTAGGCTTAGGCTCGGCTACAAGTACCTCTGGGAATTTGTAACATCTGCTGATGTAGATCTGACTAAATGTAAACTCTGTCAGCAGAACTATTCGCATACTTTGCGTCATTATATAATGGAATGTGAAAAAATTGCGGAATTTAGAGATAACACCATCAATAGTGTCCAAGAAAGGTGTAAGTGCTTCATTCATAATGATGTGCTGCCCAAAATCTTAGCGAAGTGTTCAAAATTTGCTTACTGTCGGTAATGCATGCACATGACTGTAAAGCTGCCGCCCAGTTGGGTGGGTGTGGAGCACATGACTGTAAAGCTGCCGCCCAGTTGGGTGAGTGTGGAGCAAGAACTGTGTGACTCACCATAGATGTAAAGTGTCTTGTATAGTGACTGTTGTGAGCCTCTTGTTGATCACTTGTGACACAAAAGATTATTGATGTGTGTATTTGTGTGGGTGATTAAATATGTATGTATGTATGTATGTATATATATATATATATATATATATATATATATATATATATATATATATATATATATATATATATATATATATATAAATATATGCACATGTATGTATGAGAATGTGTACATGTATATATCACATTAATAATTTTGTAACTATCGTCAAAATTTTCTTATTTGCTTAGCTAAACGAACTAGAGGGTTCAGTTCCTGAATCGATTATGTGCCTCTCTAACCCTTTACACCACCGCCCACGGGATGGGTATGGGGTGCATAATAAAGAAAGAAATTGGAATTCGCGCAATGACTACATCACATTGCCTGGTCCGGTTACTGTGCTGACCTACAAATACCTATTATTACAAAAGTTGTCATAGCTTTTAATACTGCAGCTTTCAGGTTAATTCTTATAAATCTGAATTAATTTCTTTAATTTGTATGTTTCTAATAACTGCATAAGATAGTCCAAAGTCATAATCAGAGTTTTCTTTCCTGCAAGCCTCATTGGCCAATCGATCTACAAAGTCATGTTTTCCAACTCCAACATGGGATGGGGTTATCTTGAGGTTATCTTGAGATGATTTCGGGGCTTTAGCGTCCCCGCGGCCCGGTCCTCGACCAGGCCTTCTTTTTGTTATCCAACTTTATCCAACTCAGAAGATTACCTTTGATTCCAAATTCAGCAAGTTGCTCTTATATTATTTCGCCATTCGCTACATCGAAAGTTGACTTTAGGTCAATAAAGGCTGCCTGTGTCCCATCCTGGGAGTTTACAAAATATTCAGCAAAGCATGTTTGTGTGCTACACTTGGGCATGAACCCATATAAGTTAGGAGCCAGTTTTTCTTTGGCCTGAAACATGACACAATTGAGAACAATTCTCTCCAAGACTTTACACATGCAAGATGTAAGGGAAATGGGTCTGAATTTTTAAGTTAGGTTTAGGAACACAATGAGACTTTGTGTCCATTTCTTTGGCCAGATACCTTGTGAGAAGCTCATTTGATGGTCAAGCAGAGGGTGGCTAGGGATGTCATTCAGTAAGCTCAAGGTGTTATAAATTATACCATCCTCACCAGGGGGCAATTTGTTTAGGTTTCCCTAATGCTGATGTCAATTCAAAAGATGTTATAGCAAACTGATCCATTAAATCTGGAGAGGAACGTGTTTTTCAATATTAAAGTTTCTGTTAATGTTGGTATTACTTAAATGCTGCTGTATATCTGGGGGTAAGGAAGAAATTTGTGAGACACTGGACCATTGAGCTAGGAACATGTCAGCATATTCTGCAGGAGTATGATGAAGCTGAACTGGGGTTGAAGGTTAGGTAATGTTTTTAATTGTGTTCCACATTTCCGATAATGTTGTAGTTCTATTCATACCTTGTAGGAATTGTTCCCAATATGTGTTCTTAACTTGAC
>WNGS01004511.1:1843269-1866030 GCA_020271785.1 Procambarus virginalis
GCTAGCAACGAACTTCTGCAACTGGACACAAAAAATGATGCACCCAAGCCAGACCAACCAAGCATCAACAACTAAAGGACTCCTCTTAAAGCCAATCATCATATTCTTCAAAAGAAAAGTAGGAGAAGCCTGCAAATGATGAAATTGCCCACTAGGGCCAAGAGAACAAAACCCTCACTTCCTAGGAGAGCATGAAGCTCCCCAGCCCAACAACCTGAAAAAGGGCCTGCAAAAACAGAGCCCTAAGCAGTGCAACAAGGCCCAAAGGGACAACTGCAAGAATCAAAGGAAAGACAGAGATCGACACCTTATCGAGAAACCAACACGGCTCGGCAAGAGCTGGTCGGAGTTGAAAGAAGGCATGGGACAACTTGCTAAAAATGTTGGCATGTCAATGAAAAATGGCATCAAATGTGGCTCCACCAAAGCTCAACAACAAGAAATGGCAGTATTAGGCAGAAGATGCTGATCGACAAACAATAAGACAAGAAGGACAAATCATAATGAATGATAAACAAAAAAGGAAATAGGAGTACCAAGGAACCTCATACTGTTGCTGTGACAAAGGTGAGAACCAGCAACTTGGCCACCCTCTAGAATGGAAAATTCTCCCAAAGGAAGAATCCAGGAGAAACTAAGCAGCCCAGTAGAAATTAGTATGAAAATTTAGTATATAAATGCAGCTGGCATTGCAAACAAAGAGGTAGAGAGGAAGAATGGGCGACAACTGTATCCTCATATCATGCAGTTTCAGAGACAAAACGACGAACATAATAGAGGATGCAATATCCCAAGAAATAACGGGTAGCAAGAAAACAAAGGATAAAAATCAAAGCAGCCATCATGAGGACGGAGTCTACTACTCACTCCTCAGTGCCCGAGTATGGCAAAAACTGTACCAAATCCTCAAATAGAGGGTTGTCCACAAGCCAGGAAAAAACAGGAAGCCCACAACATTACCATAAGGCCAAAGCTAACCCGAACCGAAGGAGGCCAAGTCCATGAGGAAAGGGAAGTCCTGTACCCACAGGAGGAACTGAAAAGGACAGATTGAACCAAATATGCAGATAGTGGGAAGAAGGAACCCTTCTGAAACAAGAGGCATTTGAGGACACTACTGGTACACAGAAGCATACCTAAAGTGGAGCAGCCACAAAATCAAGCTTGAACATCAGAGGAGGAGAAGGAATATTCCCCAACAAAGGAGGATAAGGAATATCCCCAATGAGCTGAGAAAACCCTGCTGAGGGAATCGGATACCAGGAAAGAGCACACAGGGACCCAGATCTGAACCAAATACCACCCCCCCTTTCTCCCCAGAGAAAAGGACATTTCGGATCCCTGGCAGGAAGCAATGGCTCAGCTGTCTCCAATGTCAAAATGGAAGGGACGATCCGAAGTGAAGACCAAGCAGCACCCACAGTTAAATGCAGCCTGGACTCTGAAACCCTTAGATATCCTGGAGCCCAGAGCAAGGGGAATGAGGAACAAAGGGTTCATACAACTATGCCAGAAGGACAGTGGAAGAAGGGATGGTGAACAGTGGAAGAAGGGATGGTGAACAGAGCACCAGTAGGAACACCAGCTGCTCCAACTCCAAAACCTCATAGATCAAAACAGACCAACTCAGGACAACCACTCAAGCACCAAACCTCAACACAAAAACAAATAAATGAACCTGAAGTGGCCGGTGTTATTAAGCCTTGTCACTACAAAATAAAATAAACAAAATCCGAAAGACAGGCTTTAACAAAAATAAAAGACCAAAATAACATCGCAAGCCACAAAGTAGAGGGCAGTACTCACTCAACAGGCAACAGAGGGAGACAGTAAAGTGATCATCAATTATTGTCATCCCTGATACTCGCAAGTACTGAGCACTTGTTTGGCGAGTTGTTCTGTAACGAACCACAACAAAGATCCGTGGTGCTTGCCAGGGCCTGACAGTAAGTGCTAAGCAAAACATCCAGGCACTTGAGATGCTCACCAAAAAGACTAAATGTAGCCTTCAGGATAAACACAGTTATGAAGGTGTCTGTGGCATGCCATATGTAGAAGTACTGTACATGAACCACCCTATTGCACCCCGAGGTCAATAAACCCCTTAATGCCCCAAACATGGAGCCTCGCAAAAGAGTCAATGACCCACCACTAAGGGCAAGGCATCCTCCATAGTAGTATGAACTTTCATGGGGCATACTCCGAAACCCACCAGAGAGAACACTCTGTTAGACTAGGAGCAATGCCAAACGAGTACCTCGGGAAGGGCTCCCCTAAATACATGCAGTTTGTGGAGAATCATAAACAAAGTTCACACAACAAGCGAGGCATGGAAACACATGCACATAAAGCAAATGCTTAACTTGGAAAGAGTTCACAAGCAAATGGCCTCCCCACAGGACAGAGCCCAAAGGATGGCCTTGTATGAAAAAACTGGGACCCACTGAACCTGGTGAATCAAGGAGCATTTCACACTTGGGAACATCGGAGTAAGGACTGAGTGCTGTTGACATGGGGACCTGGAGCTCCTAGTAGTGCTGCCACCTAGCAGTGGCTAGCTGGAACTAGGGAGCTTGACCTAACTGCTGAGTGAATCATTTGCAGAGTCATTTGCTGCTGCATTTCTTTCCTTTCAGAAAAATGTGCCGTTGTCCATTTTGATTCACTTACTTTCTGGATGTTTGAACAAATCCACAAGGGCCGTGACGAGGATTCGAACCTCTCGATTCGATTCGAACTTCGAGGATTTCTGGATGTTTCCTTGGTTAGGGTGATTGTAACAATCCCCCCTGCTCCTCTGTGAAGGGGCCAGGTACTGGTTCTGGTCTGCAGTAGTGATGGGGACTGGTGTGACTCAGTAACAGGGAGCTATCTGAGCGAACTAGAACAGCAAAGCCGTCATTCAGTTCTCCTAAACTAGGGTTTAGAGGGCTGAGCTATGGGAAAGTCCACAAATATGGGTGAAAGGTATATAATCAAGTAATTTTCTTCAGAATCCATTACAGAGGGTTTAAATTAAAGTATCGTTCAATATGTGTGCTGTCATTCTATATGCAGCCTTAAAGTGTGGGGAAGAAATATATAGGCAACAGCATTGTTATTGTTGTTCTTTTATTCAAAATACATTTTGTATATATTATTTGTGTGTAAAGATACAGAGAGATATGTTCTGTTATTTGTGATAAGAATATCCCCCAAAATTTGGTGGTACTGTAGACATAGAATATAGTGAAAACTCAAATTTTGTATTCAGCAGATTTGGGTTGGGATTAATACTTTCGCGTGCCCGACAGTACCTGTGTAACTTTCCCCATGTACGCCGTTCGTTTTGGGCGACCGCGCAGCGACACTTAAATGTTTATAGTCTTTTCGGTCTGCTCACCTTAAATTTCCATGCATGTATTTAAGTTTGGTATCATTTTGTTCGCAAGAGGAATGTATCTATAAAATTTCTCCAAAGTCGACGTGAGACTCGCCCCAAATAAAAAACTATGGCGATCGTTAGCCGTGAGTGCCAAACTGCTATGAAATGTTCATGCTCTTTTCAGGTTTATCAACCCCAGAATTAGTCTATGTCGTTAATTTTGGTAACACTGTGATCGCAATAAAATTCCTTACATGGACATATGAATATAAAGTACAAATCATGGGCGCGTCCCACCCGCAAGACCGTGGGAAGTTGCCCAAGGGTTACCCGTTACTGCACACCCAACTGCACATCGGCTACACAACTACTGAAAAGTTTATACTCTTTTCATGTTTCTGACCTTCATTTTTGATGTACGAGTTTTATTTTGGTATCAATGTGTTGCCAATGAAATGTTATACATACGAGGAACGTATGTATAACATGTATGTGATGCCGGCACCAAATAAAAAATTAAGTCGTTTGTTAGCCGTTCACGCCAAACAGTGCAAACATGTTGCTACTCTTTTTTTCAGGTTTATCAAGTCCAAACTTGTTCGACATCATTCTTTTTTGTATCACTGTGATCGCAATAAAATTTCCTACACAGACATATGCATATAAATTAGACAACATGGGCACGCCTCACCCACAACGACTCCTAAAGTCATCGAAGCCTTACCCGCTTCAGCATACTCATTGCCACACATGCTACACCCAATACACCAGACAAACATATACAGTTTGCTAACAGAAGTTTTTGTGCAACATTGTTCATTGTGGTGTCAAATTATTTGCAATAAAATGTTCTAAATAGAAAGACAAATATAAGCAATAACAACCACAATATGTATAAACAGTACCAATAACAAAGTACAGTATAAAGACTAAAATCGGCAAAGTTACCCATGAGCATGCAAAATCTGTAAAATGTATATACTTGTTTCAGTTTTCTCACCTTATTTCTCGTGCTACATCTTCCGTTTTGGTATCATCGTGTTCGCAATAGAATTTTCTTTAGGGATATATGCATATAAGGTCTAAAAGCTCGGAGTGACTCCCACAGCAAAGCCTAAAGTCGGCCAAGTTTCCTGTGAGCTCGCAAAATCCGTAAAATGTATATACTCATTTCAGTTTTCTCACCGTATTTCTCGTGCTACATCGTTCGTTTTGGTATTATTGTGTTCGCAATAGAATTCCCTATAGTGGTATATGCATGTAAGGTCTAAAAGCCCGGAGTGAGTCCCACAGCACAGCCTAAAGTCGGCCAAGTTACTTGTGAACGAGCACCAATTGGCACACCTGCAGACTAATGTATATACTCGTTCAGTTTGATAACATAAATTTTCGCGCTACGTCCTTCAGTTTGATATCAAATTGTTTGCAATAAAAAGGCGCGTATTTTAAAACTAGTCCCATAATAATAGAACAATAAATGGAATTTTAATAAATATTTTAACTTTTTGGACACTTTTTGACGCTCATCACCACAAAATTATTTATACCTTTCCAGTGTTCTGACATCAATTTTCATGTTACATCTTTCATTTTGGTATCAAATTGTGCGCAGTCTGAAGGCGCTCATTTTGAAACCACTCCCAGATTGATCAGATTAAATTTAAATTTTTAACAAATATTTTAATGAGTGATGCCGGACCTCTTCACTGGAAATGAATCAGGAGAAAAATGAGTGACGACGTTTGATATCGTTGGTGCACGAAAGTGTTAATATGCTCAGTTAGGAGTATACAATACATTCAGTTTATATACAGATTTTGCTGTAATTTAGCATTATATGCAGTAGTGTTTAAATTTATAGATGTGTGTGGCATATTATTTAGTTAGTGTTGATTTCCAGATATAGGCACTTTCGACAATACTATTGCATTTCTTTCTTTCTTTCTTTTTTATATAATTATTTCACAATGTTATACTCTCTGGCTGTGGTAAGATTTTTGTATTTAATTTGTAAGATACAGATATACATACTATACAGTACACAATTAAGCTTTACCTATTGAGATGAATTTCAGAAGTGTTCAGTTACTGTTAATTTGACTGCTTCATATAACCTGATAAGGTGTGTGATGAATCTTTACGATCAATATATAATCAATAAGCACACTGGATTGATAAAATAACCTTTAATTCTTATCTAGTTAACAAATTTCAGCATTTCCTATTCTTCGTGATCTTTAAAAAACGATGCTTAACGCACCTCGTTCTAAATAGTAATTTTTAAACAAGTTGAGGACAAAAATCATTAGTGTCTAAGAAAAGGGATGTTTATAAATTATTGCATGAATTTTATGGGTACCGTACAGTATATATTTTAGATGTTTTTCCGCTTTGAAGGGGTTGTATTGTGATGGAGATATAAATAAGATCTTTAGTCATGCATCTGTACAAAAACACTATGATTTGGGCATGATATTCCCTGCAGGTTACAAGAAGCTTTTAGTTGGCTCCTCAGGATTTTTCTAGCCCATGGGTAAGGACACATCCTTATGGCTACCCTTCCAATTATTAGTCAGATCCAGCAATGCTTAATCCAACTGCCGAAGTGATGTTCATATCATCCACAGTGCAACATCCATTTAGAAATTAAACTAAAGTAAAGCTACTAGAAGCAAACTGTATTTATGGTTGTACAGGACTTGAGTAAAAGATGTGAAATGCAGTGCTGTGTAATAAAGAACACATGTTATGAATAGATGAAAAGAAGTCACATTATGAAGTAGACTTAATACTCTATGGCTATAGAGTATTAAGTCTACAGGCTTGCAGTGAAAGCATATATGTAATTGGAGATTAGCTCATGGTAGTATTGCAGTAACTTCTGAATGGTTCGATGTAGAATATGATATTAAGTGTCCCTTGTATGTAGTATAATAGGTACTATAAACACTGTATTAAATACTAAATACTATATTAAATACAGTACTATAAAAAGGCTTACATATTTTCTAAACCCATGCAGTATATTCTGTATTACAAGAGTTTTCTGGAAATCACAAAAGCTGCATATTTGAATATATGAGCAGATTTATGTTGGCTATAATCAATAATTGCCAATAAACAAAACTTAAGTAGGCTTCATTTTGTACTATACAGTGTTAATGTATACTATTTGTATGCTAAGGATAAAATGTATAAATTAAATGCTTTTTATGAACAAATAATATATTGGATGGACATCATTATTTTTTAAAACTGCTGTACTGAGAATCTTGTTTTTAGTTTAGGTAAATTGGTTTAAGCTCATACACTTTGGCTTTTTAAAAGCTCACAGGTTATATGCTTTTCATATCAGGAGAACTATCTCTTTCATTGAGATGATGATTTTTTTTGTTTCAAGGCAGTACATATACTAAAAACTGGAATGTTACAGAGAAGATTAGTATGGCCCCTGTGCAATGATATAAAAAAATTATGAAGTGTTTCACATTTTATGTGAAGCTTGGCCCCTGGTGGAGCTTGGAGAGTAGAACTCCCAGAACTCCATAGAGGTGTAACAATTCAGTATAGTATACTGCTATCCTTGTAACCTTTGCTATTATTGTAACACTAAGGCTGTATTAATTGTATTTTCTGGGGTGAGCCCCTACGGCTCCCCGGAGCTTACTAGGCTGATACGCTAATGTCAGACTTTGGCATCAGTCATGTGTATGGAGTTCTTTGGGCCTACCGGGGACCACGAGCCAGAACCTGACCCTCTCTAGAGAGGCAAGGGAAGCAATGGCCTATAGAAACCCCCGTGTGATTGGAAGCATTCTATGTCTGCCATTGACCGGGTTAGGCACCTAGAAAGGTAAGCGTCTCAAAACAAACCCCTATTCTGGTGAAAATTGCAACCAAAAGCAGTACAAGTGGATAGAACTCCCCAAACAAAAACGAGCAAACTAGTATGACGTCACCCGTCGTCGCGCCGCTGTCTGCGCAGCTTTCCCCTCCCTGAGAGGGGGAAAGGGGAGCCCCAGACCCACCACGCCGGTGATCCACACCCCAGATCTTGAGGCTGATGCTATCGGTTCAGTTGTGTGCTCTGGCTCCAGTCTTTTTGCGGCACTGTGCCTTGTGTGTGGCAGTTGTACTCCAGGAGGTTTTCCCGCGGCTGCGGC
Organism: Procambarus virginalis; assembly: GCA_020271785.1. NCBI lineage: Eukaryota > Metazoa > Arthropoda > Malacostraca > Decapoda > Cambaridae > Procambarus > Procambarus virginalis. The sequence continues at coordinate 1,850,797 of WNGS01004511.1, forward strand.
TCTTCCAGCAGATCGGACTGGTATGTCACTTAGGTGGTTCGATTTTCTCCTCGAGTCTTCGTGTATGGTATTTTTGACTCAAGTTTATCATCATCTCTATCGTGATCAGGTGGCTTCTTTATTAGTGTCCCACATGCGGGCTTCGTCTCGGTGGCATTATGAAGTTTCCTGGCGGTCCTTCCAGTTCTTCTTACACCTTCGTCGTTGTACTGTACTTCACTTTCTGTTAGGGTGGTGTTGTCCTTTCTCTCTTGGTTGTTCCAGGACCGTCTCCTTATGCCTAACACGGTCGCCTCACATCGTGCGGCACTGGCGGAGCCGCTTTAGCATGCTTTTGGTATTGATGTTAGGTCTGCGCCGTTTCGCAAGATGTCTGGGGCGTTGTTTCACCTCTGGCCTGCTCATGCGCCACCTGAGCCATCCTGGTCTTTGGACAGAGACCAAAGACAGAGACCTCTTTCTTTCTTTCTTCTCCCCGTTTTGTTGTGGCCCCTTCGGTTCCGGATTGTTTTTCGAAGTCTCTTTTCTTGTTGGCATTGGCCTCTGGGGGTTGGGTTGGTGAGCTTCATGCTCTCCTTCAGCGCAGAGGTTTCTGCTCCTTCGATCGGAGTGATTGGTTTGCTCGTCTGCAGCCTTCTTCTTTTCTAGGGAAGAATGAGACTGCTGCTTTCTGGAGGGGTCCCTGGGTTGTTGATGCTTGGTTGGTTAGGCCGGGGGTGCATCATGTTTTGTGTCTGGTTGCGGCTCTCCACCGTTATTTGCGCGCCACGGCTTCTGTGTCCGTGGATGCGCTTTGGGTTGATCCGGTTTCTCTTCTTCCCTGTTCGCAGGTGCGGGTCTCCCAAGTCGTCCGCAGGGTTATTAAGGCTAGCCAGCCTAGGGTCTATCCCCGTGCCCATGACGTTCGCACGTTCGCGGCTATTGCCGCTGTCTTTGGCAATATGTCCTGGGCTGATTCGGGCACGGGGATTTTGGCGGTCGATCAGGGTTCTGGCTGCTCGTTACCTTGTTAACGTTCCTGGGTCCAGTCGGGCCTGTGTTGCTTTGGGTCGGCGGATGCAGCCAGTTGTCTCGACTTCGGGTTGAGGAGTGAGCAGCAACTGCCTCCCGGATGAGTCCTTATTCTTTCCTCTGTGGGTAGTTAGCTCCGGGGAGCAGTAGGGGCTCCCCCCAGAAAACCAGCATTGAATGTAATGAAAAGCCATTTTCTGGGTGAGACCCAAAGGCTCCCCAGCATCTCTCCCTCCCTCTGGTTGGCGGTTTTTCGTGTGTTTTGGACATTCAGCCTTAGAACTGGGGTGTGGATCGCTGACGCGGTGGGTCTGGGGCTCCCCATTCCCCCTCCCGGGGAGGGGGAATTGCGCAGAGAGCGGCACGATGACGGGTGACGTCATACTAGTTTGCTTGTTTTTGTTTGGGGAGTTCTATCCACTCGTTCGGCTTTTGGTTGCAATTTTCACCAGAATAGGGGTTGTTTTGGAACGCTTACCTTTCTGGGTGCCTAATCTGGTCGATGGCAGACAGAATGCTTCCAATCACACGGGCGTTTCTATAGGCCATTGCTCCCCTTGCCTCTTTAGAGGGGGCCAGGTTCTGGCTCGTGGTTCCCGGTAGGCCCAAAGAATTCCATACACATGTCTGATGCCAAAGTCTGACATCAGACAGACTAAACTGGAAAGGGGGAGAAATGACCAAGTGTTAACGATATCTTTGCGATCAATTACAGCCTGGATGGTTAATCAGGCCTACTCATTTATCAAATAAACCATAAGCCCCCACCATCATTGAACTTTAATACTTAGGCTGATTGACTCTGGAGAAGAGCGAGTCAACTAGCAACAGCACCGAAGGAACTACTTTTAATAATCACTACAGAAGAATGGACCTTCATGTAACCTTTTCCCCTTTCTATAATTACTGTCTGCAAATTAATTTAATGCTACTTGATAATACTTGGGATGGATAGATATATATATTTATATATATATATATATATATATATATATATATATATATATATATATATATTATATATATATATATATATATATATATATATATATTAGTATATTTTGGTAGCAGTCTTTCCTGTAGACATATATTATTAAATATGACCGAAAAAGTAAGATTAATAATTCTAACACAAATTTTCTCGATCTTCCTTATGTTTCTTTTTACTGTTGATGGTAAATGAAAAATCAATTCTCCAAAATTCATTTTTATTTCTAGTCTGACGCGACACTTGAGCGCGTTTCGTAAAACTTATTACATTTTCAAAGACTTTAGTTTACACACACACAACTATAACTGAACAGCATTGGCTCTTTTATACCTGCATTTGGGTGAGGTGATGTAATACAATAGTTTTGGATGAGGTGAAAACAAACTTTCAACAAAACACAGAACACGGAACAATGGGTATAAGCTTTGTTCTGTTCCGTGTTCTGTGTTTGTTTGTTCCGTGTTCTGTGTACCATTGTTCCGTGGTATAAGCTTTAGCTTATACCCATTGTTCCGTGTTCTGTGTTTTGTTGAAAGTTTGTTTTCACCTCATCCAAAACTATTGTATTACATCACCTCACCCAAATGCAGGTATAAAAGAGCCAATGCTGTTCAGTTATAGTTGTGTGTGTAAACTAAAGTCTTTTGAAAATGTAATAAGTTTTATGAAACGCACTCAAGTGTCGCGTCAGACTAGATATAAAAATGAATTTTGGAGAATTGATTTTTCATTTACCATCAACAGTAAAAAGAAACATAAGGAAGATCGAGAAAATTAGTGTTAGAATTATTAATCTTACTTTTTTGGTCATATTTAATAATATAATATAATATATATATATAATATATAATATATATAATAATATATATATATATATATATATATATATATATATATATATATATATATATATATATATATATATATGTGATATATATACGAATAAAAAAAAGAGACTGCTTGCCTGATAGTCTGTGGTAAGGTAAGGTAAGACCCACAAAACAAAATATGAACAATGAAATTTAATTACTCTAGAAAACAAAGTTAAATAAAGACAATTCCTTGGCTGAGCAAAGTGCAATTTTAACAAGTGAAAAAAACGTGACATAAAAATGAATACTGGCTTACGTTAACAAGAGGACAATATGAAACATATAAATGGACAATATATGAAATGGTGCTGGGAATATATGCGCAAGCTAAAAACCGCTATTTGATCACACGAGGTGAATCAACTAGATGTTCTCAGTTAGAGCACAAGATATATTCTGAGGTGGTACAGCTCGCTGACTCCGACGTTGACTTGACGACGTGCGTGAGTGGTGGAGAGCTGGAGTGGTGAGGTTTCGAACAGCCAATGAGAATACGGGCAGGCCGACACCTTGTAGTTGGCTAATTGAAGTGCAGTCGGCGAACAGGCGGTGAGGAGTGTGAGGGGGGAGGGGGTGCAGGTGCGTGTGGCTGTCTTGATATACGTTTTTGCTACTGTAGAACGTATGTTGAATGTAGCTTGGAACGTGACGATTGAGGGAAAGAGCAGGCTCAATCTCTTGAAAGAGATTTTCGTCACAATATATATATATATATAATATGCATTCTGTACTTATTATATGTTAAGAGGATCACAAGGTGATGTCCAAACTTAACTCCAGATCTAAATCTCAGATATTAATTAAGGGAAAAATATGGAAATACAAGGAGACAATTTAAAAGTAAATTTATTTAATGATGTAGATTAAGTAACCCCTTAGCTAGCATAACATCCTATTCCATAAGAGGCAAGGTATATATGGTCTATACGTGCTTGGAAACTCAGACATTGCATTTTCACTGCTCTCAGCAGCCGATGTTGTGGCTGGCCCCCGGTCGATGCCTCCCTTCCCCCCCCCCCCCTGGAAGCACTCTCAGTTCACAATAAAATCTTTTACTCTCACATCCATCAAGGTGACGTGTATAGGCTCCACCCATAAAAGCACCTTGCCTTCGTAAGCTCTACCTCCCTAGGTCTACAACCAATCAACTGAGCCAAGAGTCTGGCAATTTCAGCCAATGATAGTTTATGCCTGGACACTGTAGGGTCCACTTGCCTAATTATAGCCCAGTTAGGCCTGCCAGTCCCACCTGGACCAATCGGCAATTATTACAACACCAGAGGCGTGGTTTTCACACCTGACAGCTGGGTGGACAGCGCTTCAGATTCGTAGTCCTGAGGTTCCAGGTTCGATCCACGGTGGAGGCTGAGACAAATGGGCAAAATGTTTCATTCACCCTGATGCCTCTGTTACCTAGCAGTAAATAGGTACTGTACCTGGGAGTTAGCCAGCTGCTACGGGCTGCTTTCTGGGGTTGGAGGCCTGGTCGAGGACCGGGCTGTGGGGGGACACTAAGCCCTGAAATCATCTCAAGATAACCGCAAGATAACAACCCAGCCCAGCGACTGGCTTTCGTGTGACATTTTTGCCCGAAAGCAGTGGACATTGGTCCTTGCGGAAACCACTTCCTTCTAATCTATTGTAAACTGGTTAGAAGGAAAAGGTTGTGAATGAACTCAATTTGACTCAAGGTGGTTGTAACCTGAAATGCCTCAAGCACTCAAGGAAGGGAAACCAATTAAAATTTATGGTCCGTCCTCTGCCTCGGAGGTCTGCAGGGACCAGGGAGCTTAAGGGAAAGAAAGAATGGAGAGAGAGATTGGTACAGTATACTTAACCATTACACAGGTATGGCTCGATTCATTCAAAATGGTAATTAAATATTTTTTTTTTTAATCTGAAGCATTGTAATTTCCCTCAAGTCAGTATTGTCACGGGAGTATCTCGATAGAGTTGCTAGCATTCCTTTGCATATTATTGGCTTATTAGCCCAAGTGACAAGACACCCCTTGTATGTGGGTTCGTGCTGTTGCATAATAATGTTATGAAATCTGAATTTCCTATAATGAACCATGCTCTTTGATAACAATGTATAGTTGCTTGAAACTATTGTATTACTTGTGCATTGTTGTATGTGTTCGTGTGAGCCAGTGTGAAAAATTCACACTGTAATACACAGTTCATGTGCAATGTGAGAGGAGTCAGTTATAGATTGTAAATTTACTTTTATGCTGTAGTTATACATCCATGACACTACCATTACTATAATGAATATGCCTTTTTGATTATCTTGTTAGTCTATATCTCTGTTAGTTCACTCCTCTTACTGTTAGAAATTTTCCTTAAAAAGTAGCACACTCGGTCAGAGAAGATTCCTTTTACCAGAAACTTGCTCATCAAGGATTTGTGATGTATTATATATTAACAAACTCTTAATTTTATATTGTATAATGTCCTAAATGGTCAGTCCCTTATGTTGAGTGATCCATGTGCCTTGAAGGAAGTTGAGGAAATTGTGTTCAGCACTTTGTTGTGGGGTAAAACATAAAACAAGCTCACATTTGTTTATTGTTTTGTTCATTGTTTGACTTCCTACCAATGAGTTGACTAGTTTAACTCGGATAAAGGAATCTTAGCATGTTAATATGTATTGCCTTATACAATATAAGAAAATATTGCTGTATAGTATAAGAAATATTGTCAGAACAATCATGGACATCTTCAAGAGAAAACTAGATAGTTTTCTTTAAGAAGGCCAGACCAACTGGGCTGTGGTGGATATGTGGGCCTGTGACTGCTCCAAGTAACAGCCTGGTGGACCAAGCTCTCACAAGTCAAGCCTGGCCTCAGGCCGGGCTTGGGGAGTAGAAGAAATCACAGAACCCCATCAACCAGGTACAGTACAGTAGTATGAATTTATCTGAAAAAATTGTATGTACAATATATATACATGCACAGTATATATTCCAAAATGTGATAATATAAATCTGTATTGATGTATTCCATTAGTCATTTGTATATAGATATAACCCATAATATTTAGCATATAATATTCTCATAAATATATCATTTACATTTTTGTTGGTCTTTTTATTTCAGCCTACTTATACAGTACATTAAAATATCATCATTAAATAACTGAGAAAATATTTTAATGCAGTGAAGTGTTCCTTCAGAAGTGTAGAGGAGTGATGGCTCATCTAGGAGTGGTTTTTTTTTTTTTAAGAGATGCTATACAGTCAAAGGGTTTGTTGTTAATAGAGCACATTGAAGTGGTCAGAAATTGTTCTCCCTACTGTTTATTTCTCGTCCTAAACCCTTACACAGCTGCAGTCGCCTCTCTCCTTGAGCATTTTGTTTTGTCGTAGTGAGGGGGGCTCATGTACAAATCCCTGGGGTTGGTAGGGATTGCCTTAACTCCACTCTCTTGCCCCTATCTGTGCGACTCCCACAAGAGTTTTGCCTTTTTGGGATGAGGGAGCTTATGTACGATTCCCTGTGACCAGTGGGGTTGCTTTGGCCCTTCCTCTCCTGTCCCTCTCTGGGTATTGTATGTGCAAAGTGAAACACACTTTTGGATGTTGACCAAACCACACACTAGAAATTGAAGAGACAACGACGTTTCTGTCTGTCCTCGACCATTGTCAAGTCGACTGTGATGAGACGATGATTGATTGGTGAAGATTAAGCCACCCAAGAGGTGGCACGGGCATGAATAGCCCGTAAGACGAGACGAGGGAGGCAAGGTAAGGCGTCAAAGTTTTAGCGAGCCAGGAGGCAAGAGGATAGCTGATAGAGCCCCTTGAAGAAATGATAGGACGAAGAGGAACACCGGGTTTACGAGTCTTAGGTAGACTATAGAAATAAGGAAGAGAAGAGCAGATGACACGAAAATGTTTAAGAAGATCGAAGTCAGGAAGACAAAGACTGGAGAGCTGTCTTAGATTATGGTTGAAGGAAGTCAACCGGCAATCCACACCTCAGTTCTGAGGCTGATGTGCTAGGCAGAGGTCGTGTGCTCTGGCTCCAAGCTTAGTTTCAGCTCTGTGCCTTGTGTGTGGTGGCTGTTTTTTAGGTGCGCGAGCCAGGAGTATTTCTTCAGTATTCGGGCTGCATGTGCCTAGGGTTCCCTTCCCTAGGTACCCAGTAAGTACTGCTCTTGGGGCTTGGGGCCACCTTCCACAAGTTCCTTGGATTTTGCCTCTGCTAGGCTGTTCACTGCTCGGTTTTCGGCTACCCTTTGTGTGCTTGGGGTGTTCTGACTCCCCTGTTCGCGTTAGGGTAGAAGGCAGTTTGCACTGGTAAGGGGCGCAGGGTACTGCGCAACTGGTTTTCACCACTCGTAGCGGCCAGCTCTGGTCTGCCTGGGAATGCGGTCCTCTTGCGGGGTTTTCTTTTTTTTTTTGCTTGCCTGCCTGGTGGGAGGGTCTGCCTTGGTTATTGCCCCCTGTGTACTAAGTACTCTTAACTATTCAGGTGGTACCCCCTGCTAGATCCCCGTGAGTGTACACGTCCCGGGGCTTCAGTTCTTAGAAAGTTGTTTGGTAGACTTGGGCGCCAGATAGCAATACCCTGTCTGGGTTTCCCTGAGCGTGAATTCCGTCTCAGGACCCTGGGAATCCCCGCGGGGGCGCGCGGTTCCGATGGATGTGACTCCTGAGTCCCCACTCGCTTTGTGCGAGTTCAAGGGTTGCTCTGTCCCCTTGTCTCAGGGTGACTTACTGTTTTTGCCTCCGTCATGCTGCCAGTTGGGTCGGTGACACCATCAACTTGGAGTCCTGCAAGTTTTGTTGCTTGTTAGTGACTGAGTTCACCCAGTCCACTGATGACTCTATACAGGTACAGGCAGCTCTGGAGTTGCATGCTAGATTTAGGTTGTTGCAACACGCTAGGTTGGTTGCTGCACTGGAAACCCCAAGGCTGCCCCGTTTTGCTTATAGGGACCCAGACTTCGGGGTGTTGGTCGCTTCAGCCTTGGTTCTGTCTGCGCCCCCTTGTCCTTCCCCCTGCTGTGGTCCGATCTGGTCCCCCCCCCCCTGCTTCCGACCCCAAAACGTCTGAGGGTTTCGGAGTTGGGGCAAGGTTTAGATGGTCTTGAGACTTGGGCAGTCTCAGGGGATGCCCCTTCTGGTGTGGCGATGGAGGCATTGAGTCGGTTCTCCCTGCTGAAGCATTTGGATCTGACCAGTGGTCCCCCTTGAGTTGGCTTTTATGGCTGTGCCGACCTTTTCTTCTGAGGCCGGGGCTTTGAGAGATGACTCGGCCCCGGGTCCTGATGTGAAGGATCCTGGGGCTGGGGAGGAGCTGACTTGGGGGCCTTGGGCCCTGTTGGTCCCATCTGGGTTTTTCTACCCTCTTGAGTGGGGCTTGCTGTTACAGGGAGTGGAGTTTTTCTTCCCCCCACTCTGCATACGAATTGGATTTGGTGTCTGCCCCTCCTTGGGTTCGGTTCCGTGTCCCTTCGGGTGCTTTGGTCCCGTCTTTCCGGAGGTTTTCGGCTTCCCGCATCCAGCCTCATGTGGTGCGGGAGGCCTTTGCGGTTTACCTCCTGCGCGACCCAGATTACACCTCTATTATGGATCCGTCTTCGTTCAGGTTTGGGTCTTTGTTTCCCTATTGGATCCGTTATGAGGTTCCAGAGTCGTCCTGGCTGGCGGACTCCTGTTTTTGGTTTAGAGCATGGCATACCTTCTGTCGTTCCCGCATGCTTGAGTGGCATGAGGCATTGACGGTGATCCACGTTTTCCTGGGGGCGAGTTTGAGCACCTCAGCAAGTGTTGGTTTGCCCTAGACCTTCCTCAGGATGTTGGCACTGTGTAGCTTTATGTGCAGGTTCCCTCTCTTTTGGCTGCACAGGTTGCTGAGTACTTGCACGCTCGTGGCCTCATGGCTTCAGCCTTGCATTTCTTTTCCCTCCTGGAGCTGTCTGCTGATTGGCTTGAGGAGGATGTGGAGGTGCTTGGGCCCATTCCTGAGTCCAGTGCCTTGGGCTCGGCGACTCGTTTGTCGTCTGCCTTGTTGAAGCAGTTTGCGCCAATCCTGCAGGATGCAGTGTCACTGTTTTATGCCTCTCGGCTCGCGTGTCGGCAGGCAGTGCTTGCTTCCTCCCTGGAATCTGCCTGGGTCCTGGCTCTTAGAAAGTCTTTGCCCTTCTGTCCCTTGCTGTTTGCTGATTCTGCAGTGGCACAGTATCTGCAGGCGGCTTTAGCTAGCTGTCGTCCGATGTCTGATTGGTTGGTTCTTGGGGGGTGGCCACGGTGGGGAGGGGCCATCCCAGAGGGGTCATGCCATGGCTTGGGGTTCCGCTCGTTGGGTAGGCCACTGGTGCCAGTTTCGGAGCCGGCGCCGCCTTCGGAACTGTCTTCGTCTGGTTGGTGTGGTGTTTTCTCTGTGCGAAGCTCGAGTTCTCATAAGGGGCACAGGCCTTTTCACGGTTCGTCCCATTGACGGGGCGATGGCAGGGAGACTTGCTCTGTTCGCTCACACCTGATCTCACAATTTGTGGGCTTTACGGGTCGTTTCCGATGGCCTGCAGTGGCGTTGGGTGGCTCCTCCTTCGGGGGGGCTCGGGGCTGGTGGTGCAGGCCTCTTCTCCTGTGCTCTGTCAAGTCGTCTTGGAGTGGGTTCACTTAGGCATGGTCGAAACGACGACGTCTCTGAGATGGTTTTCCCACCAGTTCCCAGTCCTGAAAGGGACTGTGCGGACCTGCGGTTCATTCTGGACTTGTCCCGTCTGAACCCCTGGGTTCATTGCCCCTCCTTTCGGATGACTACGCTGTCCCAGGTCCGGCTTCTGTTGGAGCCGGGCGTTTTGATGGTGTCACTGGACCTCCGGGGACGGGTATTGGCATGTCCCCGATTCATTCGGGGTTCAGGGACTGTATTGGTTTTGTTGTGGGGCGTCAGAGTTACTACTTTCGTTGTCTCCTGTTTGGGTTGAACCTGGCACCTCGCGTTTTCACACACCTAACACGAGTCTTGGTGGCCCGTCTGCGTCCTTTAGGTGTTCGGGTGCTGGCCTTCCTCGACGACTGGCTGATATGGGCTCCCAGCTGGACCGTTTGTCTGCTCGCCAGGAATTCGGTTCTTTCCCAGCTCGCCGAATTCGGGTTCTTGGTGAACTGGAGGAAGTCCCATCTGGTCCCCTCCCAGGTTCGAACTTGGCTGAGCCTTGTGTGGGACTCTCGGACCGCTTCCTTGTCTGTGTTGCCATGTCACTGGCTTCCTCTTTGGGTTTTTCGGGGTTCAGTGTCTTTGTGCCTACCCAAACCCTCGCTCGATGTGTTTATGGACACGTCGCCTCTTGGCTGGGGCTTTGTAACCAGTGCTCACCGTGCCGGCCAGGGACGGTGGGGTCTCTCCTTCTGTTGAGCCCACAGCACGGTGCGGGAGTTTGCAGCGGTATGGTTTTCTCTTCCGAGGGTTCGGGTCACTCGCGGATTGACGATCCGGCTCCATTCAGACTGCTCCCCGGTGGTTCACTGTCTGAACCTCGGGGGTTCGATGTTTTTCTGGGCTCTTTGGGACTGGTTGCTTTGGGTGACTAGTCTGCTGAGTCCGCGGGGGTTTGGCTCTCCTGGCAGTTCACGTTCAGGGGGTGTCTCATCGTTCTGGCGGACGGCCTGTCTCAGTTCGTTCCTCTGTCCACAGAATGGACGGTCGATGCCGACTCGTTCAGTTGGTTCTGCCAGACGTTGGGATGCCCTAAGGTGGACCTCTTCACGTTGGCGTGGTCGCGGCGCCTTCTCATACATGTGGCACCTTTCCCCGACTGCGAGGCCATCGGGGTCGATGCCTTTCAGCAGGACTGGTCGAGGTGGGGGTTCCTGTAACTCTTTCCCCTGGTTTAGCTGTTGCTCCAGGTCCTGACTTGCTTGGAGATTTACCAGGGGAGAGTAGTCCTCTTGGCTCTGTGGTGGCCGGCCCAGCTTTGGTTTCAGGCACTGCTTGCTCTCTTATCTCTCTTATCAGTTTGTAGTGGCCCCTTTGGTTCAGGACTGTTTCTCTAAGGCTCTTTTCTTGTTCGCATTGGCCTCTGTGGGTCGGGTCGGAGAGCTTCATGCTCTCCTCCGGCGCAGGGGTTTCTGCTCATTTGGTCCTGGTTGTAGATTTGTTTGCAGCCGTCTCCGTCTTTTCTGTCGAAGAATGAGACTGCTGATTTCCGGCGGGGTCTTTGGATTGTTGATGCTTTGTTTATTAGGCCGGGGGTGCATCATGTGTTGTGTCCGGTTGCGGCTCTCCGCCGTTATTTGCGCGCCATGGACTCTATGGCCGGGGATGTGCTTTGGGATGATATAGTTTCCCTTCTTCCCTGTTCCAGGGTTTGGGTCTCCCAGGTCATCCTCAGGGTTGTTCGGTCTAGCCAGCCTGCAGTCTATCCCCGTGCCCGTGACATTCGTAAGTTTGCTGCACTTACTGCTGTTTTTGGTAACATGTCTTGGGTTGACATTCGGGCACGGGGTTTTTCGAGGTCGAACAGGATCCTGGCTGCGCGTTACTTGGTGAACATTCCTGGGGCCTAGTCGGGCCTGTGTCGCTTTGGGTAGGCAGTTGCAGCCAGTTGTCTCGACTTCGCGTTGAGGAGTGAGCAGCAACCGCCTCCCAGGTAAGCCCCTCTGGTTTTCATCTTTTGGTAGGTAGCTTTCGAGGAGCCTCTTCGGGGGAGCTGAAAAAGCTCCCCCCAGAAAACCAGCATTGAATGTAATGAAATGCCATTTTCTGGGTGAGACGCACCCTCCCTTCCCCTGGTCTGGGGCTTCCCCTTCCTCCTCCCAGGGAGGAGGGAGCTGCGCAGATAGCAGCGCGGCGATGCGTAATGTTATGCTCGTTTGCTTGTTTCTGTTTGGGGAGTTCTGTCCATTAATCTGGCTTTTTGTAGCAATTTTCGCCAGAATAGGGGTTTGTTTTTGGGGCGCCTATCTTTCTGGATGCCTGACCCGGTCGATGGCAGACATAGAATGCTTCCAACCACACGGGGGTTTCTATAGGCCAATGCTCCTCGCACCTCTCTGAGGGGGCCAGGTTCTGGCTCGTGGTCCCTGGTAGGCCCAAAGAACCCCATACACATGACAGATGCCAAAGACTGACATCAGCATATCACCCTAGTAAGCTCCGTGGAGCCTCAAGGGAGATTTTCTGGGGTCTCACCCAGAAAATAGCGTTTCATTACATTCAATGCTGTTTTTTTCTTGTCGAACTAAAGTTTAGGCGATTAACGAGGTCTGGGTGAACTGGAGTACGAACAAGCAACAAAACTCTTAAGACTCCGGGTCAAAGGTGTCACCGGCCCAACAGGCAGCATGACGGAGGCACACCTGGTGAGTGTCACCCTGAGACAAGGGGACAGAGCAACCTTCAAACTCCCACGAAGCAAGAGGGGACCCAGCGGTCACATCCATTGGACCAGAGAGCCCCTACAGGGTTTCCCAAGGCCCCTTAGTCACGTTATCTCACAAAGGGAAGCCCAGGCAGGGTACTGCTAACCGGCGCCCGAAACTACCGAGCAAACTGCTAAAGCTGAACCCCTGGGAAGTGTACACTCGAGGGAGAGCGGGGCCTAGCGGAGAGCCACCAAATTACAATGGGGTGTGACATAGCAAGGGCAGACCCCGGTCCAGGCAAGAAAAACAAAAAGGAAAATAAAACTCTGCAAGAGGACAACGTACCCAGGCGGAACAGAGCCGGCCGCTATGAAAGGTGATGACTAGCTGCACAGTACCCTGCATCCCAACCAGTGACGAAAACTACCCCCTATCCAGAGGCAAACAGGGGAGCACGAACACCCCAGCTGACTCCAAGGGCGGTCAATCACCGAGCAGCAAAAGACACAGAGGAGGTAGATCCCAAGGTGACTTGTGGAAGGCAGCCCAAGGGGCAGTACTTGCAGGGCACGTAGGGAAGGTGACCCTAGGTGCATGCAGTCCGAGTACTTGTGAAATTACTCCTGGCTCGCGAACTACTAAACAAACAGCACCACACCACAAGGCACAGAGCTGGAGGACAGGAGCCAGAGAGACACACGACCGTTGCTAGTCACAGCCAAAGAACTGGGGTGTGGGTAGCTGGCACAAAGGTCTGGGGCTTCCCTTGCCTCTTCCAGGGAGGGGGGGGGGTTGCGCAGACGGCGACGTGGTGACGTCATGCTCGTTTGCTTGTTATCATTTGGAGAGCTCTGTCCACTAGTTTGGCTTTCAGTGACAATGTTAATCAGAATAGGGGTTTGTTTTGGGGGCTTACCTTTCTGGGTGCCTGACCCGGTCGATGGCAGACATAGAATGCTTCCAACCTCACGGGGTTTCTGTAGGCCATGGTTTCTCGTGCCTCTCTGAGGAGGCCAGGTTCTGGCTCATGGTTCTCGGTAGGCCTAGAACTCTGTCAGTTCTCCTCTGATGTGTGCCAAGTCTGCCACTGTCGCATTTGCCAAACTGTTTTTCTTGTGCTTTCTTTTGCCTTAGTGGCTGTTCCCTGCACGTTTGTGTGATGGGCTAGGAGTTTAGTGCACTTGGAGCTGCATATGTTCACTGTTTCCTTCCCTGGGTGCTCCCTAGTTCTTCCCTTGCACTGGAAAAAGCTTAAGGAAGAAGGGTTCTTCTTTTGAGTGTTTGGGTGATGCTCAATTAGAGGTCTACCTCGCTTGTGGTGGCCTTCGCCTTCGGGTAAGTCTTGGGTTTTGAGCTTCTGTCTTTAGGTCACCAGTTAGAGCGTCTTTGTTGGTGGCATGCACTGGGTTTTACACAAGCTCCACTTCAACACGCCAAGGTAGGTTTTCTGGGTCATCTGGGTTAGGTTCGGTTAATTTACATAACATTTTTGGAATTCTGATGTAGCATCCCAATGCCTGGGTGTCTTGTTCGAACTGTAACCTTATGGCCCTGGAAATTTCCAGTGAATTCGGTAGTCAATGATATTCCCTCCCCCCTCCCCCACCCCCCACCCACTCTCTCCAATGCCACGTGACGATGTTCATTCGTTCTGCCTCTGACATGCTGCCTGTTGGGTCAGTGACATCCTCAACCCTGAGTCTGTCAGAGTGTTCCCATCACATCACTCTTCTTTCTAGCCCTCCTCATACTGCCGGGCTATCAGGCAGCGACCATTCCACATCTTAGGTTCTCTTTGTTACGCATTCTAGGTTGTGTGCCTGTTTAGATAACCCGAGCTGCCTCATTAAAAATCCAGGTTTAGGGAATTGGACTTTTTGGAGGTGTTAGTCAATTCGACCTTGACTCCGTCACGGTCCTCATCTTCCTTTCCCTCAGGCGTGTTTGCTCCTCTGCTTCTCCTGCTCCCCTCACTGCTTCCGCCCCAAGTCATCTGAGGGTTTCAGGGTCGGGGCGCGGTTTAGTTTAGGATGTGGCTTGGGCAGACCTGGGGTTGCCCTTCTGATTTGGGCATAGAGACAGTTGAGCCTCTCGGTCCCACCGAGACTTCTGGGCCCTCTTACCACCCAGCTTCTCTCTTGGACTCTGCCGGTCTTTCCCGGGAGGTGAGTGTGGATGATGGTTCTTCCCAGGACCCTCTGCTGTACTCACCTAGTTGTGCTAGCAGTGGTTGAGATTTGGCCCTTTGGTCCCGCCTCTCAACCGTCAATCAACTGGTGTACAGATTCTGGAGCCTACTGGTCTCCATCAAATCTACAACTGAAACTATGTATGGAGTTTTCCTCCACCCTTCACTGCCTAATGCATTCCATTCGTTAACTCCTCTGACACTAAAAAACTTCTTTCTATTGTCTTTGTGGCTCATTTGGGTACTAAGTTTCCACCTGTATCCATTGTTCGTGTTCCACCGTGCTAAATAGTTTGTCTTTGTCCACCCAGTCAATTCCCCTGAGAATTTTGTAGGTGGTGATCATGTCTTCCCTTACTTTTCTGTCTTCCCAGAGATGTGAGGTTTAGCTCCCGTAGCCTTTCCTCGTAGCTCATTCCTCTCAGTTTTGGGACTAGTCTGGTGGCATACCTCTGAATCTTCTGTAACTTTGCCTTGTGTTTAACTAGGTATGGACTCCAGCCTGAAGCTGCATACTCCAGGATTGGTCTGACATAAGTGGTATACAAGGTCCTGAACAATTCTTTACACAGTTTCTAAAGCAGTTCTTATGTTAGCTAACCTAGCATATGCCGCTGTGATATCCTTTTGATGTGGGCTTCTGGGGACAGGTTCGGTGTGATATCAGCCCCCAGATCTTTCTATTTGACTCTTGCTGGATTTCACCTCCAAATGGTCCTAGTTTCAGCCTACTGCTCCCTTCGCCTATTTCATTACATTTTCCTGAGTTAAACTTTAGTAGCCATTTTCTAGACCATTCCTCCAGATTGTCCAGGTCGTCTTGTAGTCTCTGTCTGTCTTCATCTGTCTTGA
>WNGS01004511.1:1872960-1922960 GCA_020271785.1 Procambarus virginalis
TCCCTGATAAGCCACCACAGAGCAGGAAGAAAGAAATGGGACCTTGCCTAGGAAAGAGAGCAAAGGCATTCAACCCTTTGAACGAGCACCTGGGATGGGATACTCTAGCTCAGAGCAGACACGACACACTAGGATAGAAGATAGATCAGGGAATATTGGACCAGGGAATGAGCCGGCAAGGCCTCTGACCTTCCAAAACTCCTCAGATCCTAATAGCAGCCACAATGACATGCTTGGTAAAAGACTGTGTGACAGAGCTGCAACCTGTGAATATCATGACCTGCAGGATAGACTGCAGGCATCCTGCGGTTATAGGTTAGCTTTAGATGGAATTGCGTGGTGTTTAAGCGTCCCCAGGCTCCCGGCTCCTCAACCAGGCCTACCAATCCACCAGAAACAGCCCGTAGACAACTGGCTACTCCCAGTCCATACCTATTTACTGCTAGGGTAACACGGGGCATCAGGGCGAAAGAAACATTTTCGCCATCTTGTCTCTCACCCCTCCACACGTGGGATATCGAGGAGCCGGAACTCAGGACTAGACGAATCCTCAAGCACTGTTCTCTACTTGAGCTGTTAGGACCACGCTGCCTGTCCATGGACTTGGCTAGACTTATCATGACACATTGAGGCAACTTGAGAGCAAACCGAGCATGGAACAGGAATGAAGTAATTGTGGATCAACAAACACAGCAACCGCCAAAGCCAATACAGGTGGGTGCACGAGCTAGCAAACGAACCTTAACTGCAACTGGACACAAAAAACTGATGCACCCAACCAGACCAACCAAGCATCAACAAAGCTAAGAGACGGAACTCCTCTTAAAGAGTCCACCTCTTATCATATTCCTTCAAAAGAAAAGGTCGGAGAGAGGAGAGCCTGCAGATGAGGAGAATTGCCCACTTAGCGCCAAGGAGAACAAGAACCCCTCACCTCCTAGGAGAGCGATGAAGCGCTCCCACGCTCAATCGAACGCCTGAAAGAAGGGCCATGCAAAACACAGAGCCCTAAGCAGGTGCAAGCAAGCGCCCAAAGGGAGCACTGCGACGGAAGAATCCAACGGGAAAGGACAGCCAGATTGGTCTCCGACACCCCTTTAATCGAGAAACCAACACGGCTCGGCAAGAGCTGGTCGGAGTTGAAAGAAGGCATGGGACAACTTGCTAAAAATGTTGGCGTGTCAATGAAAAATGGCATGCAAATAGTGGCAATCCAGCCAAAGCTAACAACAAGAAATGGCAGTATTATGCAGAAGAGGGCGGGGAATCCGACCCTAAACAAAGAGACAAGAGGAACAAATCAGTAATGAGATGATAAACAAAAAAGGAGAATAGGAGAAGGTACCACAAGGACCTCAGTACTGTTGCACTGTGACAAAGGTGAGAAACCAGCAAGACTTGGGCCAGGCCCCTCTAGAATGGAAAATTCTCCCAAAGGAAGAATCCAGGAGAAAACTAAGCAGACCCGGAGGGATAGAAATGTTAGGTATGAAAATTAGTAGTATTAAATGCAGCTGGCATTGAGCAAACAAAGGGAGGAGGATAGACTGAGGAAGAGAGAAAGAAAAGTGAAGGGTAAAGAGGCTGGGGTGATACTGAACAACTGTATCCTGAATATGCAGTTTCAGGCAGACAAAACTGGACGAACATAATAAGGATGCGAAGTATTTCCAACGGAAATAGACCGGGGTGAGGGCGAAGAAAACAAGGTAGGAATAAAATCAAAGCAGCACATCATGAGAAGGACGGAGGCAAAGTAGAGGAAGGATCTACTACTCCGAGCTCCTAACATGTGCCCGGAGTAGGGCAAAACTGATACCAAATCCTCAAATAAGAGGAAGTTCTGGTCCACAAGCCCCAAGGGAAAAAACAGGAAGGCGCCACAACATTACAATAAAGGCCAAAGACTAACCCGGGAACCCGAGAACGAGCCAAGTCCATGGAGGAAACGGGAAGTCCTGTACCCACCACAGGAGGAACTGAAAAGGACAGATTGAACCAAATATGCAGATAAGTGGGACAGAATGGAACCCTTTCTGAAACTCAAGAGGCATGTTGGAGGACTACTCACTGGTACACAGAAGCCCATACTGATAAAGGTGCTAAGACTATGCCCACAAAATCAGCTTGAACATCAGAGGAGGGAGAAGAATATTCCCCAACAAAGGAGGATAAGGAATATCCCCAATGAGCTGAGAAAACCCTGCTGAGGGAATTCAGATACCATGAACAGAGCACACAGGGAACCAAGATCTGAACACAATCATACCACCCACCACTTTTCTCCCCAGAGAAAAAGGACATTTCGGATCCTCAGGGCAGGAAGCACGGGACTCAGGCTGTCTCCAATGTCAAAATGGAAGGGGACGATCCGAAGTGAAGACCAAGCAGCACCCACAGTTAAATGCAGCCTGGACTCTGAAACCCTAGGATATCCTGGAGCCCAGAGCAAGGGGGGACATGAGGAACAAAGGGTTTCATACAACTATCGCACAGGAAGGACAGTGGAAAAGGGATGGTGAATCAGAGCACCAGTAGGAACACCAGCTGCTCCAACTCCAAAACCTCATAGATCAAAACAGACCAACTCAGGACAACCACTCAACATGCACCAAACCCTCACACCCCAAAAACAAACTAAATGAACCTGACAGTGGGCCGGTGTTTATTACAATTTCAGACACGCACCCTGAAACGAGGAAGAAGAAAAAAAAAAACCGTAATGCTGCTCCCGGCGGTTTTGTTGCTTAAGCGGCCAAACAAAAATGTGTATACTCTTTTTACTCTTCTGACGCTAGTTCTCGAGCTACCGTATTTCATGTGGTACCAATGTCGTTCGCAATAAAATTCTTTAGCAAGAACATCAGTACAAACAAGGTCACTAAAAGTATACGGAGGCCAGCACCAAATAAATAACTACATAGATGACGTCGCCGTCAGCGCAAAACGGCAACAAAAGGTTTCTACTCTTGGGATTGCTGTCAACTCCACAGTTTTTCTACAGCGTTAATTTTGGTAGCAATGGACTCGCAATGAAATACCCAACACAGAGATATGAATACAAACGTAGAATCATAGTCGCAGCCCACCCGCAAGAGTATGGGAAATGGTGGAACTGTTACCCGGTTATCAGCGATGACGCAAACGACACAAGCGCGATACGGGTGCTTCGCAAGGTTGATACTTATTTGACTGGTCCTGACATATTTTTCTTGTTACGTCTTTTATTTTGGTGTCAATGTGTTCACAATAGAATTGGTCTATAAGCACGTAGGTAAAAAGTTCAACAAAGCGTAAGTTAGAATACCAACAAATATAAAACCATGCCTGGAACATATGCACGGTGAGCGTCAAAACACGACACGAAACTGTTTATGACTATTGGTTATGTTTTTCAAGGTTTATAATTGTTGCAACAGTTATGTTTTGGTTGGTACATGGATCGGAATAAGAATTCCCGTAAACAGACATATGCATGTAATACATGTATAAGGTTGTAAACATGCCCAGGATAGAGAACGGCTAAGTCACCCCACCTGCAACCCCGTTTGAGGACAGCTCGTTGCAGACAACGCAATCGCCCAAAAAAAAAAAAAAATCTATGAAGTTCGAGTCTACTTACAGCAGAGTTATTGGAGACAGTGTTCATTCTCTGGTATGCAAATATCCCAATAAGTTTCTACCAGAAAATTGGACCAAAAATAGGGTCTTACCAAGAAAAATCTGAGTTGTGGACAAGAGGAGTAAGTTTTGAGCAAAATTTTTTTAATCCACTCTTCAGGACAACATTCCTGACGATTGCTCAAAGATGTTTTGTAGGGATCCGCGTAGTGAAAGATGTTTGGGCGGTGTGGTTACTCTTCACCACCCAATACACTCATTTCCTTCACAAGGGTGGGGTTAGACCTGAGTGCCCTCTGTAGCAGGGACATACCAGCAGAGTGCAACGTTACTTCAGGTCCTTGCATCCTAATGTTGGTGTCATTCCTTTCTACCGCCCGACGACGTGCACAGACATGACAATCGTGAGACCGGTCTTTGGCAGTTTGTAAAGTTATGTTTCAGTTGTATTCAGGCGCTGTTCAAAGAAGAAGGATGAATCAACAATAGGGCCACGTTTTCCGGTGTTGGCCCTTGAGCATTTACCGTCAGAGTCATCTGACAAACCACTCGTCAAATGGCAGTGTGCCAGACACTCTGGGTTCTGATCCGGTTCCTGCGTCAGCTGATGGTGTTGAAGCTAAATAGAACGGCGCCTACAGGCAGATTGGTCCAGGAGGTTGCACCGCGCGGTACAGCATAGGCCAGGACCTGTGTAATCATTTATGTCTGGAGCGCTCTGCAAGTGATGAGATACTGTTGTCTATTTCAGGCCATCTTCCAGTGTCCCAGTGCATAGAGGCCCAAATTGCCTAGTTATTCTATATCCCAAATTTGACACTCGCATGTCTTTCCACAGAGAATGAAGCGTGGTTATATTATGACGGCGGTATATGGTGGTATCCAGTGGAAAGTCTACCCTTGGCTAAGTTTGCAATTACGTTTGGGGCGCTGCGTAGCAGCTAATTGTGCCACATGTGTACACCCCAAGTTATGTTTTCTGTATGTTGTTTACATGCACCAACCGTGTGTGCCTAGATGGAGGAGGAGGAGGGAGTAGCTGTGCCTCATCCTCCTCCTGTGAGGGTGCTCGGTCTCCTCATCCTTCGTTGATGTATCATTCGCAGGTCTTTGGACGCCACTATAATCGTTGTAGTCATCCAAATCACTTCAATTCCTTCAACATCCCTGCATCATAACTCCAGTCTTCCTGATAAAGCTGCCACAACTTCAGGAATTTTCGTGGGTGAGAGTTTCATTCCCTTGAACTTTGATAAATGCTGAGTTATTCTGTCCTCTTTCGAGGACTTGTGAGACACTTCCTTGGGCGTTGAACGGCTTGGGCCTTGACCTGGAATCCATTGTTGATGAATATATTGGGTATAAAACACACGGAAAAGGGTATAAATGCAGAAAACCGTTCAGAATTTGGCGCGCGAGGGCAAACGTGACTCGAACTCTCACGAAACCGTGCACCGAGGAGAGAAAGACATGCTGGCCCTGTCACCACCCCCACCCCGTGAGCGGGTAGGCGCCGACGCGCCAGTGCGCGATCACAGTGAGAAAGAGAACTTCATGGCGCTAGGTTGACAACAACCAAGAAGTAAATCGGATAGAAAATTGGAATTTGTTATACAAATATGTTTTTCACGAAGACCATAAAATTATGTGCTCCTGTGGGCATATGAGGGACGACGAAAACATGACGCACTTTTTAACGACAGGGCATGCGAAAGTTTAAGCTTAAGCCTTGTCACTACAAAATAAAATAAACAAAATCCGAAAGACAGGCGTTAACCAAAATAAAAGACCAAAATAACATCGCAAGCCACAAAGTAGAGGGCAGTACTCACTCAACAGGCAGCAGAGGGGACAGTAAAGTGATCATCAATTATTGTCATCCCTGATACTCGCAAGTACTGAGCACTTGTTTGGCTTAGTTCTGTAACGAACCACAACAAAGATCCGTGGTGCTTGCCAGGGCCTGACAGTAAGTGCTAAGCACAAAACATCCAGGCACTTGAGATGCTCACCAAAAAGACTAAATGTAGCCTTCAGGATAAACACAGTTATGAAGGTGTCTGTGGGCATGCCTATGTAGAATTACTGTACATGAACCACCCTATTGCACCCCGAGTCAATAAACCCCTTATGCCCCAACATGGAGCCTCGCAAAGAGTCAATGACCCACCACTAAGGGCAATGCATCCTCCATAGTAGTATGAACTTTCATGGGGCATACTCTGAACCCACCAGAGAGACACTCTGTTAGACTAGAGCAATGCCAAACGAGTACCTCGGGAAGGGCTCCCCTAAATACATGCAGTTTGTGGAGAATCATAAACAAAGTTCACACAACAAGCGAGGCATGGAAACACATGCACATAAAGCAAATGCTTAATTGGAAAGAGTTCACAAGCAAATGGCCTCCACAGGACAAGACCCAAAGGATGCCTTGTATGAACAAACTGGACCCACTGAACCTGGTGAATCAAGGAGCATTTCACACTTGGGAACATCGGAGTAAGGACTGAGTGCTTTGACATGGGACCTGGAGCTCTAGTAGTGCTGCCACCTAGCAGTGGCTAGCTGAACTAGGGGCTTGACCTAACTGCTGAGTGAATCATTTGCAGAGTCATTTGCTGCTGCATTTCTTTCCTTTCAGAAAAATGTGCCGTTGTCCATTTTGATTCACTTACTTTCTGGATGTTTGAACAAATCCACAAGGGCCGTGACGAGGATTCGAACCTCTCGATTCGATGTGAACTTCGAGGATTTCTGGATTTTCCTTGTTTAGGGTGATTGTAACAATCCCCCCTGCTCCTCTGGAAGGGGCCGGTACTGGTTCTGGTCTGCAGTAGTGATGGGACTGTGTGACTCAGTAACAGGAGCTATCGAGCGAGCTAGAACAGCAAAGCCGTCATTCAGTTCTCTCTAACTAGGGTTTAGAGGGCTGAGCTATGGGAAGTCCACAAATATGGGTGAAAGGTATATAATCAAGTAATTTTCTTCAGAATCCATTACAGAGGGTTTAAATTAAAGTATCGTTCAATATGTGTGCTGTCATTCTATATGCAGCCTTAAAGTGTGGGGAAGAAATATATAGGCAACAGCATTGTTATTGTTGTTCTTTTATTCAAAATACATTTTGTATATATTATTTGTGTGTAAAGATACAGAGAGATATGTTCTGTTATTTGTGATAAGAATATCCCCCAAAATTTGGTGGTACTGTAGACATAGAATATAGTGAAAACTCAAATTTTGTATTCAGCAGATTTGGGTTGGGATTAATACTTTCGCGTGCCCGACAGTACCTGTGTAACTTACCCCATGTACGCCGTTCGTTTTGGCCGACCGCGCAGCGACACTTAAATGTTTATAGTCTTTTCGGTCTGCTCACCTTAAATTTCCATGCATGTATTTAAGTTTGGTATCATTTTGTTCGCAAGAGAATGCTCTAGAGGAATGTATCTATAAAATTTCTCCAAAGTCGACGTGAGACTCGCACCAAATAAAAAACTATGGCGATCGTTAGCCGTGAGTGCCAAACTGCTATGAAATGTTCATGCTCTTTTCAGGTTTATCAACCCCAGAATTAGTCTGTCGTTAATTTTGGTAACACTGTGATCGCAATAAAATTCCTTACATGGACATATGAATATAAAGTACAAATCATGGGCGCGTCCCACCCGCAAGACCGTGGGAAGTTGCCCAAGGGTTACCCGTTACTGCACACCCAACTGCACATCGGCTACACAACTACTGAAAAGTTTATACTCTTTTCATGTTTCTGACCTTCATTTTTAATGTACGAGTTTTATTTTGGTATCAATGTGTTGCCAATGAAATGTTATACATACGAGGAACGTATGTATAACATGTATGTGATGCCGGCACCAAATAAAAAACTAAGTCGTTTGTTAGCCGTTCACGCCAAACAGTGCAAACATGTTGCTACTCTTTTTTCAGGTTTATCAAGTCCAAACTTGCTCGACGTCATTCTTTTTTGTATCACTGTGATCGCAATAAAATTTCCTACACAGACATATGCATATAAATTAGACAACATGGGCATGCCTCACCCACAACGACTCCTAAAGTCATCGAAGCCTTACCCGCTTCAGCACACTCATTGCCACACACTGGGACCAAAGAGCCAAAGCTCAACCCCCGCAAGCACATTAGGTGAGTACACGCTACACCCAATACGCCAGACAAACATATACAGTTTGCTAACAGAAGTTTTTGTGCAACATTGTTCATTGTGGTGTCAAATTATTTGCAATAAAATGTTCTAATAGAAAGACAAATATAAGCAATAACAACCACAATATGTATAACAGTACCAATAACAAAGTACAGTATAAAGACTAAAATCGGCAAAGTTACCCGTGAGCGTGCAAAATCTGTAAAATGTATATACTTGTTTCAGTTTTCTCACCTTATTTCTCGTGCTACATCTTCCGTTTTGGTATCATCGTGTTCGCAATAGAATTCTCTTTAGGAATATATGCATATAAGGTCTAAAAGCTCGGAGTGACTCCCACAGCAAAGCCTAAAGTCGGCCAAGTTTCCTGTGAGCGCGCAAAATCCGTAAAATGTATTTCAGCTCATTTCAGTTTTCTCACCCTGTTTCTCGTGCTACATCGTTCGTTTTGGTATCATTGTGTTCGCAATAGAATTCCCTATAGTGGTATATGCATATAAGGTCTAAAAGCCCGGAGTGAGTCCCACAGCAGAGCCTAAAGTCGGCCAAGTTACTTGTGAACGAGCACCAATTGGCACACCTGCAGACTAATGTATATACTGTTCAGTTTGATAACATAAATTTTCGCGCTACGTCCTTCAGTTTGATATCAAATTGTTTGCAATAAAAAGGCGCGTATTTTAAAACTAGTCCCATAATAGAACAATAAATGGAATTTTAATAAATATTTTAACTTTTGGACACTTTTTGACGCTCATCACCACAAAATTATTTATACCTTTCCAGTGTTCTGACATCAATTTTCATGTTACATCTTTCATTTTGGTATCAAATTGTGCGCAGTCTGAAGGCGCTCATTTTGAAACCACTCCCAGATTGATCAGATTAAATTTAAATTTTTAACAAATATTTTATTGAGTGATGCCGGACCTCGTCACCGGAGATGAATCAGGAGAAAAATGAGTGACGACGTTTGATATCGTTGGTGCACGAAAGTGTTAATATGCTCAGTTAGGAGTATACAGTACATTCAGTTTATATACAGATTTTGCTGTAATTTAGCATTATATGCAGTAGTGTTTAAATTTATAGATGTGTGTGGCATATTATTTAGTTAGTGTTGATTTCCAGATATAGGCACTTTCGACAATACTATTGCATTTCTTTCTTTCTTTCTTTTTATATAATTATTTCACAATGTTATACTCTCTGGCTGTGGTTAAATTTTGTATTTAATTTGTAAGATACAGATATACATACTATACAGTACACAATTAAGCTTTACCTATTGAGACGAATTTCAGAAGTGTTCAGTTACTGTTAATTTAACTGCTTCATATAACCTGATAAGGTGTGTGATGAATCTTTACGATCAATATATAATCAATAAGCACACTGGATTGATAAAATAACCTTTAATTCTTATCTAGTTTACAATTTCAGCATTTCCTATTCTTCGTGATCTTTAAAAAACGATGCTTAACGCACCTCGTTCTAAATAGTAATTTTTAAACAAGTTGAGGACAAAAATCATTAGTGTCTAAGAAAAGGGATGTTTATAAATTATTGCATGAATTTTATGGGTTCCGTACAGTATATATTTTAGATGTTTTTCCGCTTTGAAGGGGTTGTATTGTGATGGAGATATAAATAAGATCTTTAGTCATGCATCTGTACAAAAACACTATGATTTGGGCATGATATTCCCTGCAGGTTACAAGAAGCTTTTAGTTGGCTCCTCAGGATTTTTCTAGCCCATGGGTAAGGACACATCCTTATGGCTACCCTTCCAATTATTAGTCAGATCCAGCAATGCTTAATCCAACTGCCGAAGTGATGTTCATATCATCCACAGTGCAACATCCATTTAGAAATTAAACTAAAGTAAAGCTACTAGAAGCAAACTGTATTTATGGTTGTACAGGACTTGAGTACAAGATGTGAAATGCAGTGCTGTGTAATAAAGAACACATGTTATGAATAGATGAAAAGAAGTCACATTATGAAGTAGACTTAATACTCTATGGCTATAGAGTATTAAGTCTACAGGCTTGCAGTGAAAGCATATATGTAATTGGAGATTAGCTCATGGTAGTATTGCAGTAACTACTGAATGGTTCGATGTAGAATATGATAATAAGTGTCCCTTGTATGTAGTATAATAGGTACTATAAACACTGTATTAAATACTAAGTACTATATTAAATACAGTACTATAAAAAGGCTTACATATTTTCTAAACCCATGCAGTATATTCTGTATTACAAGAGTTTTCTGGAAATCACAAAAGCTGCATATTTGAATATATGAGCAGATTTATGTTGGCTATAATCAATAATTGCCAATAAACAAAACTTAAGTAGGCTTCATTTTGTACTATACAGTGTTAATGTGTACTATTTGTATGCTAAGGATAAAATGTATAAATTAAATGCTTTTTATGAACAAATAATATATTGGATGGACATCATTATTTTTAAAACTGCTGTACTGAGAATCTTGTTTTTAGTTTAGGTAAATTGGTTTAAGCTCATACACTTTGGCTTTTTAAAAGCTCACAGGTTATATGCTTTCATATCAGGAGAACTATCTCTTTCATTGAGATGATGATTTTTTTTTGTTTCAAGGCAGTACATATACTAAAAACTGGAATGTTACAGAGAAGATTAGTATGGCCCCTGTGCAATGATATAAAAAATTATGAAGTGTTTCACATTTTATGTGAAGCTTGGCCCCTGGTGGAGCTTGGAGAGTAGAACTCCCAGAACTCCATAGAGGTGTAACAATTCAGTATAGTATACTGCTATCCTTGTAACCTTTGCTATTATTGTAACACTAAGGCTGTATAATTGTATTTTCTGGGGTGAGCCCCTACGGCTCCCCGGAGCTTACTAGGCTGATACGCTAATGTCAGACTTTGGCATCAGTCATGTGTATGGAGTTCTTTGGCCTACCGGGGACCACGAGCCAGAACCTGACCCTCTCTAGAGAGGCAAGGGAAGCAATGGCCTATAGAACCCCCGTGTGATGGAAGCATTCTATGTCTGCCATGACCGGGTTAGGCACCTAGAAAGGTAAGCGTCTCAAAACAAACCCCTATTCTGGTGAAAATTGCAACCAAAAGCAGTACAAGTGGATAGAACTCCCCAAACAAAAACGAGCAAACTAGTATGACGTCACCCGTCGTCGCGCCGCTGTCTGCGCAGCTTTCCCCTCCCTGAGAGGGGGAAGGGGAGCCCCAGACCCACCACGCCGGTGATCCACACCCCAGATCTTGAGGCTGATGCTATCGGTTCAGTTGTGTGCTCTGGCTCCAGTCTTTTTGCGGCACTGTGCCTTGTGTGTGGCAGTTGTACTCCAGGAGGTTTTCCCGCGGCTGCGGCTCTTCCAGCAGATCGGACTGGTATGTCACTTAGGTGGTTCGATTTTCTCCTCGAGTCTTCGTGTATGGTATTTTTGACTCGAGTTTATCATCATCTCTATCGTGATCAGGTGGCTTCTTTATGGTCCCACATGCGGGCTTCGTCTCGGTGGCATTATGAAGTTTCCTGGCGGTCCTTCCAGTTCTTCNTCTCGCCTGTGAGAGATACATACAGTACTATCTGTAATAATATGTATCTATTCAGATCCCATGAGATATGTATCTTGCAAGATATCTATATTCTAAAGAATACAGATTTAAACATTTTGATCTGTCCCATATTTAGATGTTTTATATAGTGGATTATGGTAGAAAAAGGCTCTGTGCACATTCTCCATGTCAGCAATTTCTCCAGCTTTGAATGGGACTGTTATTGTGCAACATATTCCACTCTAAAAAACACTTGCCTTAAAAACTATAATCATTGGTATGGCATATCTTGTTTACAGGTTTTCTGGGAGAACTACTTTGACTCCCTGGAGCTATCCAGGCTGATATGGATGTAATTGACTTTGGCATCAGTCAGTGTGAATGGAGTTCTTAGGCCTACTGGGGACCACGAGCCAGAACCTGGCCCCCTCAGTGAGGCACGAGGAGCAATGGCCTACAGAATTGCACATGTGATTTGGAGCATTCTGTCTGCCATTGACCGGATCAGGCACCCAGAAAGATAAGCATCCTAAAACAAACCCCTGTTCCAGTTGAAACTACTATTGAAAGTCAAATGAGTGGACAGAACTCTCCAACTCCCTAATAAAAACGAGCAAATGAGCATGACGTCACCACATGCCGCACCGCCGTCTGTACAGCTTCCCCTCCCTGGGAGGGGGAAGGGGGAGTCCCAGTCCCCTCGCGCCGGCAAACCACACCTGCAGTCCTTGGCTGATGTGTCTAGGCTTTGGTTGTGTGACTCCACCTCCTGATTCTTGTGTTCAGTGCTGTCCCTTGTATAGTGCTGTCTTACGAGGTGGTGCTGGGAATAATCTTCACAGGTACTCGGGCTGCATACGCTTTAGTTCCCTTCCCTAAGTTCCTATAAGTACCACCTTTGGGGCCTGGGGGCCATCTTCCACAAGTCACTTTGGGGTCTACCTCTGCTTGGTCTTTTGCTGCTCAGTGATTGACCGCTCTGAGTGTGCTGGGG
Organism: Procambarus virginalis; assembly: GCA_020271785.1. Taxonomy (NCBI): domain Eukaryota; kingdom Metazoa; phylum Arthropoda; class Malacostraca; order Decapoda; family Cambaridae; genus Procambarus; species Procambarus virginalis. The sequence goes on from WNGS01004511.1 coordinate 1,885,336, forward strand.
GGTTTCATCTGCCCTTGTTTGCCTTGTAGTAAGGGGTAGTCTTTACTGGTAGGGGCACAGGGTACTGCACAGCTAGTTATTACCTATTATCCATGTGTCTTTGCACATTTTCCAGTTTGTTGATGTGCTTCTTAAGATATGGGCACCACACAACCGCTGCATATTCAAGCTGTGGCCTAACAAAAGTTGTGAACAATTTCTTTAGTATATCGCCATACATGTATTTAAAAGCAATTCTGAAGTTAGAAAGCGTGGCATAGGCTCCTCGCACAATATTCTTTATGTGGTCCTCAGGTGATAGTTTTCTATCTAGAACCACCCCTAGATCTCTTTCTTTATCAGAATTCTTTAAAGATTTCTCACATAATATATACTGTAGGTTGTGTGAGGTCTATGTTCTCCTATTCCACACATCCATAACACGGCATTTATTAACATTAAATTCCATTTGCCAAGTGGGCTCCATATACAGGCATACCTCAGTTTAAGAGTTTATTGGTTCCTGGAGACGCCTCATATTCCGAAAACTCGCATTCCGAAGCTAATTTCCCCATAAGAAATAATGGGAAATTAATTAATCCGTTCCTGATTACCCCAAAAACCCCATATCGAACTAAATTTTTATACCTAATTCATCTAATAAACCTACAAAACTATGTTCAAGTTATTACTTACCTTGCTGTTGAATGCTGTAGGCGTATGGAAGATGGTGAGGAGGGGGAGGAGGAGAGGAGTTACTGTTTGGAAGGGGAGTCCCCTTCCATTATCACATCAGGCAGTGAGGACTTCACTGGTATGCACACTCTGGCACATTTTGCCTGCATATCACTAGGACTTGCTTGTCTAACTAAGAATTTGTCTAATGACACTTGTTTTTCCCTACATTTTAACACTTGTCTGTAGTAAGACATCACATTATCATTTAAAAGGTCAATGCAACGGCCTGCTACAGCTTTATCTGGGCGAGTTTTTTCAACAAAACTTTGCAGTTCTTCCCATACTTCACACATTTTCTTAATCAAGAAGGGACATCCTCTACTGCCTCTACTCACAGCTATTTTCTTAGGTTGAACCTTACCAATGGCTTTCTTGAGACCCATGGCAAGATATATAATGACAACTTTTATGCTCAAATGGCTAAAAAAACGACAAAAAACTGTAAATCCTTGTGAAGAATTCAGGTGGGATAGTCACTGGGCTCGAGACACTGGTAAACTGAGGCGCGATCGCCATGCCACCACGCGCTAGTCGGCCTGTACACGTATCAACAAACTCGCGTTCCGAGGTAACCCTCGCCTTCCGAGACATATTTTTCGAGGAAATCCTGCTCGTATTCCGAAAAACTCGCATACAGGGACACTCGTGTTCCGAGGTACCACTGTACTTATTTTGTCCAGGTCATCTTTAAGGGCATGACAATCATCTAAGTTTCTTATCCTTCCTATTATCTTAGCATCATCAGCAAACATGTTCATATAATTCTGTATACCAACTGGTAGATTATTTATGTAGACAATAAACATCACTGGTGCAAGAACTGAACCCTGTGGTATTCCACTTGTGACATTTCTCCAGTCCGATACATTGCCTCTGATCACTGCCCTCATTTTTCTATCAGTCAGAAAATGTTTCATCCATGTTAGAAGCTTACCTGTCACTCCTCCAATATTTTCCAGCTTCCAGAACAACCTCTTATGTGGAACTCGTCGAAAGCCTTTTTTAGGTCCAGATAGATGCAGTCAACCCAACCATCTCTTTCCTGTAATATCTCTGTTGCTCAATCATAGAAACTGAGTAAATTTGATACACAGGTATCGTGCGGCGCTGGCGGAGCCGCTTCAGCTTGCTTTGGTATTGATGTTACGCCGTTTCGCATGCTGTCTCGGGCATTGTTTCACCTCCAGCCTGTTCATGCGCAGCCTGAGCCGTCCTGGTCTTTGGATTGAGCGCTCTCTTTTCTTTCTTCTCCTCTGTTTGTTGTGGCCCCTTCGGTTCCGGATTGTTTTTCAAAGGCTCTTTTCCTGTTGGCATTAGCCTCTGGGGGTCGGATTGGTGAGCTTCATGCTCTCCTACAGCGCAGGGGTTTCTGCTCTTTCGGTCGGGGCGATCGGTTTGTTCGTCTGCAGCCTTCTCCTTCTTTTCTGGCGAAGAATGAGACTGCTGCTTTCTGGAGGGGTCCCTGGATTGTTGATGCTTGGTTGGTTAGGCCGGGGGTGCAGCTGGCGTGTGGGGTCTGGGGCTCCACCTTCCTCCTCCCGGGGAGGGGGGGAGCTGCGCAGACAGTGACGCGGTGACGTGTGACGTCATGATCGTTTGCTCGTTTCGTTTAGGGGAGTTCTATCCACTTGTTCGACTTTTGGTAGCAATGTTTTTACCAGAATAGGGGTTTGTTTTGGGATGCTTACCTTTCTGGGTGCCTGACCCGGTCGATGGCAGAATGCTTCCAACCACACGGGAGTTTCTATAGGCCAGTGCTCCCCTTGCCTCTTCTGAGGCGGGCAGGTTCTGGCTCCATGGTAGGCCGATAGAACTCCATACACATGACTAATGCCAAAGTCTGACATTAGCATATCAGCTTAGTAAGCTCTGGGAAGCCTCTGGGTCTCGCCCAGAAAATGTTGTTTCATTACATTCAATGCTGTTTTTTTTTTTTTACACAGTACAGTACTGTATTTATTACATAAATGGGATAGTTGAAGGCTGGACACTAGTTCAAAGGTTGCAGTGTAATGTAGAGAGTCACATGATCTAAGTGTATGATTAATCAGATACTGTACTGTATGTACAGATGGTATTCAAACCATTCAAAAACTACATGGATTGAATGAATATTATGAAAATATATCTTGGTTAGAATGAAGGTAGGCTAGTAGTGCTTACTGAAGTCTTAAAATGTTTTTCTCATTTTCAGCGATGGATGCAAGGGATGCTCGTAGGCAGTCGGCAGCCACCATAGTGATCTTGGTGGTGCTGACCTTAGAACGTCTTGCTTACTATGCTCTTGCCACGAACTTCTTTCTCTTTCTCAACAAGGTAAATTATTGCTTTGTTTCAGAAGTTTAGTCCAATGTTATAAGCATGATGCACATACAGATATCTTTTTAGAACTTACGACATATGATTCAGCTAATATTTGTGAAATTTCTGTTCATACTAACTAATATAAGTTTCTGTTATCAAAGGGTCCATGGGATGGGCCCCAGGCTTGGGATTCCCTGGATGCTATGAATGCTGTGTTTGTCTTGGCAGGAGTCTCATACATGTCTGCTCTCTTGGGCGGGTAGGTCTCTTTACTGTTCATCTGGATATGCTTGACTCTTAAGGGAGAAATTATTATAATATTGTTAAATTCTGTTGAATGAAAGTTTTCAGGAGAGTAATGTTAGAGTGCAGTAGTTTGAAGCAGATCATAACACATGTTTTCCTTGCACTGTACAGATGTATTTGAAACATTAATTCTTATTGGGCTTGGCTATGTGATCAAACACTCACTTTATGGGTAAACAGTCTAAGGACATTACAATAATCTGCATGCATTAAATTAGTTGTCCCACTTTTAAAGCCTTGAAGTTTGATGCATTTTTAACATCCTCCTTTCTAGGGTGAGCCCCTTGTAGCTCCCTGAAGCTACTATCATGGATAGTGTACCAATACTTACGTTGCATCAGCAACAGTTCTATAGGCCTACAGGGGATTTGTGTTAGAACCTGGTTTTGTCACAGAGGTTCTGGGGGGGAGGGGTGACATTTATTTATTCATGCTACCACCTGGGAAAACACCCAGAACATCAGAAAAAATCTAACTGCTGTCTTCGGTCTAGACCGCAGCCTTGAGAACTGCAAAAAGAGCTCCCTAAACATTGCAACAAGCAAATAGTCTTTTGAAACTAGTGCCAACTTGTTCACCCCACCTTCCCCACTCACTTGGGAGAGAGGAGGCAGCTCCCAGTCAGCTGGTGAACCTACCCTCAGTTCTATGGTAGATGTAATGGCCAATCATTTCAGTCGAGTCAGCCATCACAGGCTGTGACTCATATGTCAGGCTGTGAGCAGCCGCGTCCAACAGCCTGGTAGGCCAGTCCAGCAGCGAGGAGGCCTGGTCGACGACCGGGCTGCGGGAATGCTAAGCCCTGAAATCATCTCGGGGTAACCTCAAGGTAACCTCAAGGGTGCCACTAGGGCTCACCCAGAAATTGGCATTTCATTACATTCAACACTGGTTTTCCTGGGGAGAGACCTCCTTGTGGCTCCCTGAAAGCTAATTACCCACAGAGAAGGACAACAAAAGGGCACTTAATAGAGAGGAGGGAGTTCCACATATATTGGATGAAGAAGAGAGACCAGGCTGAGAAACATGACCCTGAGCAACACAAGGGCGCTGAAACCCGGATATATTTACAAGATGCTGGGTTGCCAGAACTCTGTTTGACCTCAAAGACACCTGTGCCCAAATACTGGCCCCAGAACACATTAGCAAACATAGCAGAGAGCAGCATATTTCCAAATATCATGGGTGCGAGGGTAGACCACAGGCTGCCTAGACTTAACGACACTATGAATGACCAGAGAAAGACTAGCCTTGTAACAGGGCCAAGGCAACAGGATCAACCCACAGAGTATCCATCGAGTCAGAATCGGTGGCACAAGGATAGGGGTGGAGAGCTGACATCGGACACTACACAAGATGCACCCCCTGGTTCAACCATCCAAACATCAATGACCAAAGGACCCCTCCAGAAGCTTACTGACACATTCTTCACTAGAAAATGAGGAGCCGGCTGCAGATGAACAAAACTCTCACCGGAGCCAAAAGAACAAAGGCCCCCGGCACCAGAAGAGAGCATAAAGCTCGTGCACCCATCAACCGAAAGCAAGAGAAACCCTGCCTCCCACAGCTTTGATTCAGCTGCTACTGCTCTCTTTCGGTGTTGAGTTGGCCTTGGGTGACTTGGGGTTGCTCAAGCTGTTGTGTAATAGCCTGAACTTTGCCTGTATTGCAGTTCCTCTGGGCAAGGTTTGGCTTCAGCAGCTGTTCTAGTTTCTTTGGGGCAGTCCCTTTAGCCACCGCCACGATCGTTGGGTGTGGGCCGTTAGCCTTGTGTTAGCTTGTGTCACTGGCTTCCTCTTTTGGGCTTTTTGGGGTTTGAATTCTTCAGCCTCTTCCTCCACCCTTGCTGGACATATTCACGGATGCCTCGGCTCTGGGTTCGACCAGTCTCTTCTCTTTCATCTGGGTCACAGTACAGTTTGGAGTTTGTGGCCATGTAGCATGTGCTGAGGAGAGTTTGGATTCCTCCGGGCTCCATGCTCTGGCTCCATTCGGACTGTTTTCCCTGTGGTTCATTGTCTCAACCATGGGGTTTGCTTTAGTAACCGCTTCTTTGAAGCTGGACACTTTGTTTAGCTCTCGTTATTTAATTCTTTATTTATTTATTTATAAAATATGCAAGAAGGTACATTTGGTTGTGAGAGTGCATAACATTGGTGTTCTTACATTTTGCAAAGTCACTAACATGCATGATGTTTCAGGCTCTTCTGCTGGGTTCTCAGAGTTTGGTTCTCCGTGCCATTCATATCCAGGAAGTGTATAACATCTTCAAGAGGAAACTAGATTTATTCCTCAAGGAGTTCCAGACCAGCCGGGCTGTGGTGAGTATGTGGGCCTGCGGGCCGCTCCAAGCAACAGCCTAGTGGACCAAACTCTCACAAGTCAAGCCTGGCCTCGGGCCGGGCTTGGGGAGTAGAAGAACTCCCAGAACCCCAACCAGGTATCAACCAGGTATCAACCAACCAATGTCCTCGCAGATGGTTCGGCTCTTCCTGTCACTTTATGAGATGTTCAGTTGCCCAGACATGGACCTCTTCATGTTGGTGGGGTTTCAGTGCCTTCCTTTATTTTTGGCGCCTGTCCCCAGTTGGGACAGGCGCCAGTGTGGGCCCCCAGTCAGTCTGCATATCTGCTAGCCAGAGATGGATGGAGGGGGTTCTTCCCCTCTCACTGGGTTCATGTTCCAGGTGAACTGGCGGAAGTACCAGTTGGCTCCATCCCAGGTTTGGATTTGGCTGGGCCTCATGTGGGACTCTCGGTCGGTGTTACTCTCCCTTCCTCCGATGGCTTTGCTCCAGCTGCAACCACCACCTGGTGGTGTGTTAAAATAGCCCTTTGTGACTTATTTACTCGAGCTAGTGTGCAGGAGCCTGAACTTTGCTTGCATGTTTTTTCGTGTAAGCAGGATGAGGCTTTGGGGGCTGTTCTAGTTTCTCAGGTTCTGCTCCCTTTTGATGCCACCACAACCAATGGGTTAGGGCCTCGATCACCCTTTGTTGATTGCTGCTTTGCCGGCTTCCTCTTTGGTCTTTTCTGGGTTCAGTTCCTTGACGATTTCCTCTGTCATTGCTCATTGTTTTTACAGGTGTGTCTGCTTTGGGCTGGGGCTTTATAACCAACATTCACCAGTCCATCCAAGGGTGTTGGCCTTACTGTGCTCCCAACACAATGTTGGGTGCACAGTAAGGTGCAGGAGATTTGCATCCACATGGATGCAAACCTGAGATTCCTAAGGAGGATTCAGATTCTAAGAAGATTTCAACACATTAGCTAGCTATTCACACTTCAGCCTTTAAATTAATCTGCAGAGATACATGTGCCACAAATCGGTGAACAAAAATCATGGAAACAGTCGTTCACTTGTGTGGACCATTCTGGCTGGTGTTTGGTTCATATGGTTCACTTGTTGTGTGGTCCACTTGTGTGATCCAACTTGTCATATGAAGGAATTATTAATTGTAACCTGTGATAGAATGAGGAAGTTTTCCACCTGTCTGTGAACTCTGTTCCAACATCGTAAGCAAATCCGCACATCCCCTATTTCAGCAAAGCATTGTTCGTTGAAATGGGTGAGTAAATCTGACCTGAAAAGTGTGCGACCTAGCCGTAGATGCAGTGAATTGGGGTGTGTTCAAGGTTGTACTGTATCGGGGGGGGGGGGGTTGTACTGTGAATTGGGGTGGAATCGAGGTTGTACTGTATCAGTATAGATAGCTTTGGGAGCCTCCGGGGCTCACCAGAAACTGGCATGTCTTTACAGCGCTGGTTTTTTATATGTAATTTCAGGTTTATTTTGTGTAATAATCAATATTATGGTGTACTTTAAATGGTGTGAAACTTTTTCAGATATATATCGGATGCATGGCTTGGACGCTTTAAGACTATGGTGGTGGGATTTTTATTATACATAAGTGGTTATATCCTTCTGACCCTAATGGCAATTGACCGGCTGCCACGGACCATATGTGAAGCAAATAATGATAGTATGGGTATGTATACTTGTAATCTTAATTGTTATTGTTAAGTAATTGTATTAGTACTACATACTGTACAGTACATTTTCTTTGTATCTTTGTATATATTGTATCTATTTTGTAGACATAGATACCTAGTTCCCTTTGTTTGGTCCCCTTCAAGTTAATTATATCATTTTATTTTTTAATCTTTAATCTCATTCCATTTATATTGTGTTTTATCGGGTGCTATTAACCACTACAGTCCCCGTGGTGTAGTGGTTAACACTATCGCTCACCGGGCAGGCGCGCGGTCAACTTAGGGGTCATGCACCCGACGTGCGGGCGAGCGTACGGGCAAGCGCGCGGTGACACCTAAATGTGTATACTCGTTTCAGCTTTCTCACCTTAATTCTCGTGCTACGTCGCTCGTTTTGGCATCATTGTGTTTGCAATTAAATTCCCTACAGGTGTGTATAAATATAATGTCCAAAAGCCTGGCATGACTCCCAACAGCAAAGCCTAAAGTCGGCAAAAGTTACCCGTGAGCGCACAAAATCAGTAAAATGTGCATACTCGTTTCATTTTTCTCACCTTAATTCTCGTGCTACGTTGGTATCACGTTTTGGTATCATTGTGTTCGCAATTAAATTCCCTACAGATGTGTATGAATATAATGTACAAAAGTTTGGAGTGCCTCCCCACAGAAAAGCCTAAAGTTACCTGTGAACGAGCACCAATTTGTACACTGCAACCTAATGTGTATACTCGTTCAGTTTGATAACATCAATTTTCGTGTTACGTCTTTCATTTTGGTATCAAATTGTTCGCAATAAAAATGTGCGTATTTTAAAACTAGTCCCATAATAATAGAGCAACAACTGGAATTTTAACAACTATTTTAATTCTGGAAGCTCATCATCACAAAATTATTTATCTTTCCAGTGTTCTGACATAAATTCTTGTGTTACATCTTTCATTTTGGTATCAAATTGTTCGCGGCGTAAAGGCGCGCATTTTAAAATTAGTCCCAACATAATAGCACAATAAATAGATTTTTAAAAAATATTTTAAAATTTTGACCAAAAACCTATTTATAATCATACAAGTGTTCAGACATCAAGTTTCATGTTACATCTTTCATTTTGGTATCAAATTGTGCGCATTCTAAAAGCGCTTATTTTGATACTATTCCTAGGTCGATTGGATAAAAATGAATTTTATACAAATGTATTTTGTAGTGGACGCAAGTCCGGTCCAAAGTTAGGATTCAAGAGAAAAATAATGGACGCGAGTCCGGTCCAGAGTTACAGATAGTGTTAGGTCGCTCGCCTGGTGTTTTGCGAGCACTTTGTCCTGAGTTCATATCCTGGCCAGGGGAGGATTTACTGGGCGCAAATTCTTAACTGTAGTCTCCATTTAACTCAACAATGAAATGGGTACCTGCCTGTTAAACGATTTTTTGCGGGGTCGTATTCTAGGGAACATAGGATTAAGGACTTGTCCGTAACGCTACACATACTATTGGCTGTACAAGAATGTATCAACTCTTGTATGTACAGTATAAATAAATAAATCAAAGTAAATAAATTTTCTGTAATAGCTGTACCTGAAAAGATTGCAACGTCATCAACTGATGTGAACATTGCAGCACTTCCACCATGCTTACAGGCTTTTTCTATATACAGTATATGAATAATAAATACAAAGAGTGGATACATGACATTGGGTAGGTTTTTGTTACAACCTACTAAGCTGGTGCTTGTAGCCTTGCTTTAATCTTTCCGTTGCCTTCCATGTGTGTTATGACCCATTGATGGCCTTTTATTAACACTTTCGCTGCTCGATGCCACATATTGTGGCATAAAACCAAAATACGGAGTATGCCTGATGACGCAAATAGACGTAAATAATTTACAACTTCGTAGAAATTCCATTTATTGTCCAAATACTATGGGACTTGTTTTAAAACGTGTGCTAGTTTCTGCCCATTCTCTTTATGCCCCACTTGGCATCCTGATCCCGCCGTGTGGGCACCCACCTGTGCTGGAAGCTCACTGTTCTCGTGACCTCACTCATGATAGCCGCAGCCTCCCCCTTGAGTCGAAAAGTTTCCTCATTTGGTTATTTTATCTCGGGTATTTGTTATTACCAGCTTTATAAACACTGCAAATTGACTTCCAGATGGATACTGATCAAGAACAGAGCCAATCCATGACAAAAGCATTGAAAGAAACACGTATGAGGGAAACATTATTGAGTTTTCATCGAAAGTATAGAAGAGTAAGACTTATATGGTCTTGTATGCAAATATCCTTTTACAGCATTCTATTGCAAACAATTTTATACCAAATTGAACGACGTAGCATGAAAATTGAGGTGAGAAAGCTGAAAAGAGAATTCACATTGGAGTGGTGAGCTCTTGGGCAACACTCAGACTACCTTGCGGTGCGCAGTGGGTCTAAAGTACAGGAAAGAGAGACATATGTTCTTATATGCAAATATCCCTTTACAGCATTCTATTGCGAACAATTTGATACCAAATTGAAAGGCGTAGCACAAAAATTGAGGTCAGAAAGCTGAAAAAAAGTATAAACAATTTTGCATGGTGGTGAGCCCTCAGCCTACCTTGCAGTGTGCAGCATGTCTAAAGTATAGGAAAGTGAGACTTATATGTTCTTGTATGCTCATAATCCTTTAGAGCATTCTATTGTGAACAATTTGATACCAAATTGAACAATGTAGCACGAAGATTGAGATGACAAAGCTAAAAAGAGTATAAACATTTGTGGTTTGTTCACGCACTCCTCTTGGTCTACCTAGAGGTGCACAGTGGATCGCTTGCCGGGCCAGCGAAAGTGTTAATGGTTAGAGTATCATACTGTGGATCTGTCAGTGTTGCCTGTCATTTATCCTCTAGTGTTTGTGTGCAAATATTGCATAGACTGACACATTGGCAGATAACTAGGTAGGTGCAATATGGAGGGTAAATCCAAATGTTACCAAGACCCCCACCACGAAAGCCTAAGAGCTAGTTTTCAACCACCAAATGCCACAATTCATTTGAATGCAAAGCTCCATCTCAGTGATGTACCATGGTGTCTTGCCAAGCAAGATCTTAATGTATAGTGGTTCCCCAATATATGCCACTGAATATTAGGGTGCCTGATTCTGGCTCTCAACCAGGGTCCAAGCCAATTCTCAGCCATATCAATTTTGCTCCTGCAGGTACCAAGTACAGTGGCACTTCAACTTACGATTGCCCCTACTTACGATAATTTCGAGTTACGATGTAAATTTCATCGAAAAATGCGACTATATCCGATGGTGTTGTCGACTTGCGATATTTGTTGGTACACGTTCGGGTCGACCAAGCACGTGGTTCCCGGTCACACGGTCGACCTGCCTCAGTTTACTACAGCTGCCCGCTTAGTGACGATCGCGCCTATAAGAAATTTAGCTTTTGTGGTGATTTTTTGCATTTTGAACATTAAAGTAATTATTATATATCACGCCATGAGTCCCAGGAAAGTCAGTGGTAAGGCTCAACATATGAGATCCCATGTAAGGATGACCATAGAGCAGAAACAAGAGATCATTCGTAAATATGAAGATGGTATGCGGGTTGTTGGACTGGCTAGGCAGTACAGTACAACAAATCTCAGTCAACGATATCCACCATACTGGCTAAGAAAAAGGACATTATGGGTGTTAAAGTGATGCATCATTACAGACAAGTGTTAAAACGAAGGGAAAAACAAATGAATCTTCACAAATTTGTAGCGAGACAAACAAGCACTGAACCACAACCAGGTCCTAGTGGTATTCAGGCAAAACGCAGGAGAGAGAGTACCCCAGAGAAAACATCACTGCCTGATGTGATAATGGAAGGGGACTCCCCTTCCAAACATTAACAACTCTTCTCCTCTCTCCTCCTCTCCCCTCATCACCATCTTCCATATGCCATCAAGAACCCTCCATAAAGGTAAGATAAACTTAGGTACTGTATTGTAGGTAGAAAAAAACATTGTATTCAGTATAAAAAGTATTTGTATGTTAATATTTTGGAGGGTGGGAAACTGATTAATTTAATTCCCTTTATTTCTTATGGGAAAAATCGCTTCGACTTAAGATATTTCGACATACGATCTGTCTCTGGGAACGGATTAGCATCGCAAGTCGAAGCCCCATTGTATGCTATTTTAGGAATATTTTGCATAAGTGTTATAAAATAAGATGGGTATAATATACTAGTAAATTATAATACACTGTACATGTGCTTACTCATAAAATTCATTTAAAAATAACTATAACCACCTGGCTAAGAACTATAGATAGAGATGCTCCGATAGAGCAATTCAGAAGAGAAGGACAGACTTATGCAAATTTTATGCAAAGGGCATATGCAGACATAGATATGCTGGTAATAAGAAAGGATTAGAATGCAGTTACCAACATCCCAAAAAATGTTTAAATATGCTGAGGAAAGGTGAGTGTCGATTTGGATCAATATGTAGGTTTTTCCATCCTGACATGTGCCAAACCTCACTGGAGGACAGAAAATGGTATGACCTCAGCTGCCCACACTTTCACGTGAAAGGCACGGAATGCTACATAAAGAGTGGCAAGCAGGATAATGAATTTGGAGGAAACTATAAATTTTTTATACCAGACCGACAGAGAATTCAAAAGGAGGAGCATGGAGAGTGTATGGAACTGGATGCCAGATCCACTTGCATTCCAGAATTACAGATACAATTACACACCGAAAGGGAACTACAACTACGACAGGCAACTGCCCTACAACAATCAGTACTGGTCAGAACAACCTTATTATGTCCACGCATAATGGGCTTGCCGAAAAAGTCTCCCATTCAAACTATCACTAATAGAGTAACCTCATTCATCTTTGCCAACATACAAGGACTGAAAACAAGAACAAACAACAAAGTACAGTTCATAAATGGCCTCCTCACGGAGTCAAATGCAGTATTTGGAGCTTTCACAGAAACCCATGCAGGGGAATTGTTGGACAGTGAGATCTGGATTCCAGGATATAACCTATACAGGTGTGATAGGAAAAGTAGGTCACATGGAGGAGTGGGTCTGTATATTAGGGAAGACCTTGTATGCTCGGAGCTCCTAAACGTTACAAATGAGGTGGTAGAGGTACTGGGATTAAAAATAGAGAAAATAAATTTAGTGATTATTCTAATATACAAACCGCCAGATGCAACGGCTGAGGAATTCACAGAACAGATAAACAAAATAGAGAATAGCCTTGATAATTTGGAGAACCCGATACCTGATATTATCTTCCTAGGTGACTTCAACTTGCCTAGTCTCAGGTGGAAAATAGCAAACAATAATATTATACCAGGAAATCTATCGGGACCTAACCAACCACAGATTAGAGAACTACTTAGATTCTGTGACAAATTTTCACTCAATCAGCAGATATCGGAGCCAACGAGAAATGAAAATATTTTAGATTTGGTCTTTACGAACAATGAAGACATTATCAGAGACATTACGATATCAGATACCACATACTCAGATCACAAGCTCATTGAAGTGCAAACGACCATCAATACTCAGAATAGACCTAAAACGTTGATAAAGCGAGAGGGGCTATTCAGTAAATTCAATTTTAATAATAAAAGGATAGACTGGGAGATAATAAACAGGGAACTTACAAACATTCCATGGGAAACTGTTTTAAGTAATACAAGTCCTACAGAAGGAATAGAAAAACTGACTGTGGAAGCGTATCAAGTCTGTCTGAAACATGTTCCTTTGAGGAAAGCCAGAAAGAGATCTAACGTAGAAAGAGAACGCAGACGACAGTATAAACGCAGGAAAAAAATAACAGAACTGCTTATGCAGACACGAATTTCCCGTCAAAGAAGGAATAATTTAAATAGGGAGATTGAAGAAATCGAGCGGAAATTGAAACACTCATATGAAACTGAAGAAAGGCAGTTAGAACAGAAAGCAATTCAGGAAATAAAGAAAAATCCAAAATATTTCTTCTCATATGCGAAATCAAAAGCAAAAACCACTGCCAGTATTGGACCTATTCGTACAAGTGAAGGTTCATACACGGAGGATGACAAAGAAATTAGTGAAATCCTAAAAAAGCAGTATGAGGACATGTTTAGCACTCCAATAAACAACATGAAAGTGGAAGATCCAGATAATTTCTTTATGCGGGATATTCAAACCCCTGTAAATATAACTGATATCAACACGAGCGCACTAAATTTTGAAAGAGAAATTGAAAACATGCCCATGCACTCGGCCCCAGGTCCAGACTCATGGAATTCAATATTTATAAAGAAATGCAAAGTGCCGGTAGCACAGGCACTCAGTATAGTGTGGAGGAAGAGCTTGGACACGGGGAGATACCAGATGCACTTAAAGTAGCAGACATAGCCCCTCTACACAAGGGAGGGAGCAAAGCATTGGCAAAGAATTATAGACCAGTTGCACTAACATCGCACATCATAAAAGTATTTGAGAGAGTGATTAGGAGTCAGGTCACCAATTTCATGGAGACCAATGACCTTCACAACCCAGGCCAACATGGATTTCGAGCGGGAAGATCGTGCCTCTCACAGCTACTTGAGCACTACGACAAAGTCACTGAGGCATTAACAGAAAAACAGAATGCTGATGTGACCATGGTGTGATAGCACACAAAATGAAGTCAATGGGAATAACCGGTAAAGTAGGACGCTGGATACTCAGTTTTCTGTCAAACAGGACTCAGCGAGTAACGGTCAACCATATAAAATCTAGTCCAAGTGCAGTTAAAAGCTCTGTACCTCAGGGTACAGTCCTTGCACCGCTGCTTTTCCTTATTCTCGTATCAGATATAGACAAAAATACAAGTCACAGCTTCGTATCATCCTTTGCAGATGACACAAAAATCAGTATGAAAATTACCTCGGCTGAAGACATTGAAAAACTTCAAGCTGATATTAATAAAGTTTTCGACTGGGCATCAAAAAATAACATGATGTTTAACAGTGATAAATTCCAGGTACTCAGGTACGGTAAAAATGAGGACCTTAAACATAATACAGAGTACAAAACACAATCAAATGTACCCATAGTAGGAAAACAGCATGTAAAGGATTTGGGAATAATAATGTCTGACGACCTAACGTTTAAGCAGCATAACCAAGCAAATATTGCGACAGCCAGAAAAATGATAGGATGGATTACGAGAACTTTCAAATCCAGGGATCCCATCACAATGGTTGTACTCTTCAAGTCACTTGTGTTGTCCCGTCTTGAGTACTGCTCAGTACTCACTTCCCCCTTCAGAGCAGGAGAGATTGCTGAAATAGAGGGAATACAGAGAACATATACGGCACGCATAATCGCAATAAAGCACCTAAATTATTGGGATCGTCTCAAAGCTCTCCAAATGTACTCACTAGAAAGAAGACGAGAGAGATATCAAATAATATACACCTGGAAGATACTGGAGGGCCAAGTACCAAATATGCACAGTAAAATAACGACGTACTGGAGTGAACGATATGGAAGAAAATGCTGAATAGAACCAGTGAAGAGCAGAGGTGCCATAGGCACAATCAGAGAACACTGTATAAACATCAGAGGTCCGCGGTTGTTTAATGTCCTCCCAGCAAGCATAAGAAATATTGCCGGAACAACCGTGGACATCTTCAAGAGGAAACTAGATTTATTCCTGCAAGGAGTGCCGGACCGACCGGGCTGTGGTGGGTATGTGGGCCTGCGGGCCGCTCCAAGCAACAGCCTAGTGGACCAAGCTCTCACAAGTCAAGCCTGGCCTCGGGCCGGGCTTAGGGAGTAGAAGAACTCCCAGAACCCCATCAACCTGGTATCAACCAGGTATAGATTCGGTATCCAATCTCTTAATGCATGCTTTATCTTTAGCCACTGGTATAGTTTGGTTAATTACTCAGTTCCGTACATATTGCATCAATTCATAAAATAGGTTCCTTCCAAATGTTATTAACAATTAGTTTATTTATAAATAAAAAGCATGAGTGGCAAAGGAGAAATAGCTTTACATGCACAATTCTGCAACTGTTGCAATGCTATCTCCCATTTTCCGTCTCTGTGGATGTAGACGTCACCCAAAATATAGGTTCTTGTTCACAGACCAGTTTAAATAAGCTTTTCTCATCATATTAGCAGCATACACACTATATTTTAGTTCACCCTCCTAAAATGATGGTACACTACCTATAGCAACTATTTGGTCTCGTATACCAATCTGTTGGGGTCTCCAAAATTTACATATTGTATTATTCATTTTATTGAGTTCAGGGAAAATAGTTAAAACCAATCTTAAACATTCCTAGGCCTAGTATAGCACATATTTACACTATTAAGTCTAAGATAGGTAGGCCTAAGATAGCATGTATGAATCCTAGAATTTCTTGGTTAGGTTTGGGTTCTTTAGTTGCATTTCCAATTTTCTAGAATGACATTTGGCTTAATTCAATAATACAAAGTTTAAACTATTTAGGGGTTCAACATTACACATTCGTAAGTTGGACCAAATATCTTGAGATGATTTCGGGGCTTTAGTGTCCCGCGGCCCGGTCCTCGACTAAGCCTCCACCCCCAGGAAGCAGCCCGTGACAGCTGACTAACACCCAGGTACCTATTTTACTGCTAGGTAACAGGGGTATAGGGTGAAAGAAACTTTGCCCATTTTTGCGCCCGGAATCGAACCCGGGACCACAGGATTACAAGTCCAGTGTGCTGTCCGCTCGGCCGACCGGCTCCCCGGCCTCCAAATAGTTGCTATAAGTTTTATCATTTTAGGATGAACTGGTAAATTTATACTGTAATACCTCTGGTGTATTATATAATAACTGATAATTTCTTTCACCATAATAATTTTAATAAATTCCTCAGGTTATGATCCAAATGGTGCTCCTAATGCACCTTGCAAGGTTGCTGTTTACATATCCGTGACAATTGTGGGTTTAGGTGTTGGCATTGTCAAGAGCAACATCGCACCTTTCGGTGCTGAACAGGTACGTTAAAAGGCTTATTTCATATTAATATGATCATTAATGTTATTACATTACAGTGGACCACTTGTGGACCAATAAAGTTTTTGACTGGGCAACAGAAAATAACATGACGTTTAACCTTTTAACTGTGCAGCCTCCAAATATGACATCCCCCCAGTGCGCAGGAAATAAAATCTCTGGAAAAAATTCTTTTCTGTTTTGAAAGTGCCAAAAACCCTTCCCTGAGAATGGGTATAGTAACAGAAGGTCGAAATTGTACGTACGTTGGCTGCTATGGGGTCCGTAAGTTCGTGCGTCCGTAAGTTCGTAAGTCCGTAAGTTCGTACTAAACTCAACTAATGAGGTGGTAGAGGTACTTGGAATTAAGGTAGAGAAACTAAACCTAATTATTATTTTAATATATAAACCGCCAGATACAACGGTTGAGGAATTCACAGAGCAGATGCACAAAATAGAGAACATACTTGATGACCTAGCAAACCCAGCTCCAGATATTATCTTCCTTGGAGATTTCAATTTACCGAGTCTAAGATGGAGAATGGCAAACACAAATATCATAGCAGGGAATGACCCGGGAAATAACCAGCCACAGGTCAGAGAACTTTTGAGATTCTGTGACAAATTCTCGCTCAATCAACAGATTACAGAACCAACTAGGAATGAAAACACACTAGACTTGTTATTCACAAACAATGATGAACTAATCAGAGACATAACAATCTCAGATACTTCATACTCAGACCATAAGCTCATTGAAGTGCGAACTAGCATAAATAATGGTAGTAGATCTAAGAGACCCAACAAGCGAGAAGGAATATTCAATCAATTCAATTTCAACAATAAGAGGATTGACTGGGAAAAAATAAATGTAGACCTTTCAACCATTCAATGGGAGACGGTCTTAAGCGACAAAACTCCTACACAGGGAATAGCTCAACTGACAGCTGAAGCTTACAAGGTCTGCTTGAAGCACGTGCCGGTGAGGAGGGGCAGAAAGTGGAACACTCTAGAAAGAGAACGCAGACGACTGTACAGGAGAAGGAAAAAAATAACGGAAATGCTTTGGCAGACACAACTATCACAAGCAAGGAAAATAAGCCTAAGCAGGGAGATCGAAGAAATCGAACAAACGTTGAAGCGATCATATGAGTCTGAGGAAATGGAATTGGAACAGAGAGCTATACAAGAGATAAGGAAAAATCCGAAATATTTTTTCACATACGCTAAATCAAAATCCAAAACCTCGACCAGTATTGGACCGTTAATTACAAATGAAGGTACGTACACAGAGGACAACAAAGAGATTAGTGAAATTCTAAGAAGCCAGTATGAGGCTATGTTTAGCACACCAATTAACAACATGAAAGTTGATGACACAGACAGCTTCTTTATGAATGACATTCAAGCTGCAGATAATATAACGGATATTACCACAAACTCGGAAGACTTTGAAAGAGAAATTGACAATATGCCCATGCACTCAGCCCCTGGGCCTGACTCATGGATTTCAATATTCATAAAGAAATGTAAAGTACCAGTAGCGAGAGCACTCAGCGTAATATGGAGAAAGAGCCTGGATACAGGGGAGATACCAGCAGCACTTAAATCTGCAGATATAGCTCCGTTGCACAAGGGGGGAGTAAAGCCTTGGCAAAAAATTATAGGCCAGTTGCACTAACATCACACATAATAAAAGTGTTTGAAAGAGTGATTAGGAATCAAATTTCTAGTTTTATGGAAAACAATGAATTGCACCATCCAGGACAACATGGATTTAGAGCGGGAAGATCCTGTCTGTCACAGTTACTCAACCACTATGACAAAATCACAGAAGCCCTAGAAGAAAAGCAAAATGCAGATGTTGTATACACAGACTTTGCAAAGGCGTTCGACAAATGTGACCATGGGGTGATAGCTCACAAAATGAGGTCAATGGGAATAACTGGAAAAGTAGGACGCTGGATACTCAATTTCCTGTCGAACAGAACACAAAGAGTAACAGTCAATCAGATAAAATCGAGTCCAAGCGATGTTAAAAGCTCTGTACCTCAAGGTACAGTCCTTGCACCGCTACTGTTCCTTATTCTCATATCTGATATAGACAAAAATACACGTCACAGCTTCGTGTCATCCTTCGCAGATGACACAAAAATCAGCATGAAAATTACCTCTGCTGAAGACATTGAAAAACTACAAACAGATGTCAACAAAGTTTTCGATTGGGCAGCAGAAAATAATATGATGTTTAACAGTGATAAATTTCAGGTACTCAGGTACGGCAAAAATGAGGATCTGAAACATAATACAGGGTACAAAACACAATCAAATCTTCCCATAGTAGAAAAACAGCATGTCAAGGATTTGGGAATAATGATGTCCGACGATCTAACGTTTAGGGAGCATAACCAAGCAAATATCGCATCAGCCAGAAAAATGATCGGATGGATTACGAGAACTTTCAAATCCAGGGATCCCATCACAATGGTTGTACTCTTCAAGTCACTTGTGTTGTCCCGTCTCGAATACTGCTCAGTACTCACTTCCCCCTTCAGAGCAGGAGAGATTGCTGAAATAGAGGGAATACAGAGAACATATACGGCACGCATAGACGAGATAAAACACCTAAATTATTGGGATCGTCTCAAAGCTCTCCAAATGTACTCTCTAGAAAGGAGACGAGAGAGATACCAAATAATATACACGTGGAAAATACTGGAGGGCCAGGTCCCAAATCTACACAGTAAAATAACAACGTACTGGAGTGAACGATATGGAAGAAAATGCAAGATTGAACCAGTGAAGAGCAGAGGTGCCATAGGCACAATCAGAGAGCACTGTATAAACATCAGAGGTCCGCGGTTGCTCAACGTCCTCCCAGCGACTATAAGAAATATTGCCGGAACAACCGTGGACATCTTCAAGAGAAAACTGGACTGTTTCCTAAGAGAAGTCCCGGATCAGCCAGGCTGTGGTGGGTATGTGGCTCTGCGGGCCGCTCCAAGCAACAGCCTGGTGGATCAAACTCTCACAAGTTGAGCCTGGCCTCGGGCCGGGCTTGGGGAGTAGAAGAACTCCCAGAACCCCATCAACCAGGTATCAACCAGGTGCGTGACATCATCATTCCTTGGTCGGCCGTGGCGTACGCCCCTGTGCCCGGGGCCGGTAGGGCGCTCGGGGCAGGATGCACGAGTTGCCGCAAATATATTTTTGTTCATTTTCTGCGCACAGTTCCAAATACATATTATATGCTTTTACGTGCCAATCCCATATATAATAAACTCGTACACTATAATGGCAGTAGAACATCTGTACTGTCCGAAGACATTGTGTTACGTGCATGACACATGTACACATATCCGGCACATATTTCCATTCTATCATGCTAATTTATGTATATATACAGTCTATTTACACACTATACACTATCACACACTATATACATTTACCATCAACACACTCAGAACTCCGCGAGTGTCAGCTGCCACACCCTCACTCCTCCAACATCCAGTCTCTCCCTCACTCCTCTAACATCTTACTCGCCAACATTGCTCCTCCCACCATACTGTTATTGTTTGTATTACACTATTTACACATGTTATGTATACCTGTCTACATGTTTTATTCACCAGAACTATGCAAGTAAGCCGGTATTGTGTCCAAACTTTACAGTGGCCACCATACACTGCATGAGAAATCACACAGCAGCCAACAGACAACGCTACGATTACATCACCTCCCTCACCAAAATAGCTCCTCCCAACATACTCCTGTTGCTGTTACTACACTATATTCACACATTGTATATACCCATGTGCAAATGTGTTCACCATAGCGAACCACTAAGCTAGTATGATGAGCAAAACAAGAGTGGCTGCCACACACAGTGAGGCTACCTCGATTCTCTCCCTCGCTCCCTCACCACAATTCCTCCTCCCACAATACTACGCACAGTGCTTATTATCACCACAATCCTGCTGTTATCACAATACTGGTCATTAAATCCTGTAAATACATAATTGACCACAAGTTTATTTTGTAAAGGAACCTAAGAAGTCGTTTGAAGATTCCTAGATGGACGAAATAATGCTGTGGTGCTGTGGCTAGTGCTGTGAACATTGTGAACAGCATTGAATCACAAATATTTGAACATTGTACACAGTCATTATCATACTCGGGCTCTTTTGTAATACTATCATGGCTAAATAATACAAGGTATATATATTTTCTGGGAGAGCCCCGTCGGCTCCCCGGAGCTGAATGGATATGTTTAACATTCTGACATCAGTCAAAGTGCTTGGAGTTCTGGCCTACTGGGGACCACGATCCAGAACCTGGCCCCCTCAGAGAGGCATGAGGAGCAATGGCCTATAGAAACCCCTTGTGGTTTGAAGCATTCTATGTCTGCCATCGTCCGGGATAGGCACCCAGAAAGGTAGGCGCCCCAAAACAAACCCTTATTCTGGTGAAAATATTGCTACCGAAAGCCGAACGAGTGAACAGAACTCCCCAAACAAAATTATCTCTGGGACCCAAATCGCACAGTTGGGGTGGAACGCGGGGCACGCCAAAGTGTTAAGATATGGGCACCACACAACCGCTGCATATTCTAGCTTTGGCCTAACAAAAGTCGTGAACAATTTCTTTAGTATATTGCCATCCATGTATTTAAAAGCAATTCTGTAGTTAGAAGCGTGGCATAGTCTCCTCGCAAAATTCTTTATGTGGTCCTCAGGTGATAGTTTTCTAATCTAGAACCACCCCTAGATCTCTTTCTTTATCAGAATTCTTTAAAGATTTCTCACATAAATATAGTTTGTGTGGGGTCTGTGTTCTCCTATTCCACATTCCATAACATGGCATTTATTAACATTAAACTCCATTTGCCAAGTGGTGCTCCATATACTTATTTTGTCCAGGTCATCTTGAAGGGCATGACAATCATCTAAGTTTCTTATCCTTCCATTATCTTAGCATCAGCAGCACATGTTCATATAATTCTGTATACCAACTGGTAGTCATTTATGTAGACAATAAACATCACTGGTGCAAGAACTGAACCCTGTGGTACTCTACTTGTGACATTTCTCCAGTCCGATACATTGCCTCTGATCCAGCCCTCATTTTTTTATCAGTCAGAAAATTTTTCATCCATGTTAGAAGCGTACCTGTACTCTCCAATATTTTCCAGTTTCCAGAACAACCTCTTATGTGAAACTCTGTCGAAAGCCTTTTTTAGGTCCAGATAGATGCAGTCAACCCAACCATCTCTTTCCTGTAATATCTCTGTTACTCGATCATAGAAACTGAGTAAATTCGATACACAGGATCTTCCAGATCGAGAACCATACTGTTGACCAGACCACACACTAGAAGGTGAAGGGACGACGACATTTCGGTCCATCCTGGTCCATTCTCAAGTCGATTGTGAGAATAATCTTGAGAATGATTGAGAATGATCACAATCGACTTAAGAATGGTCCAGGACGGACCGAAACATCGTCGTCCCTTCACCTTCTAGTGTGTGGTCTGGTCAACATACTTTAGTCACATTATTGTGACTCATTGCCTGCATATGGAAAACCATACTGTCTGTCTGATATTATATCATTTATCTCCAGGTGTTCTACCCATTTAGATTTAATTATTTTTTCCAATATTTTGACTATTACACTTGTCAATGATACCAGTCTATAATTAAGGGGGTCTTCCCTGCTTCCACTTTTGTAGATTGGAACTATGTTAGCCTTTTTCCACTACAACTCCTGTAAACAGGGATGCCTGAAAAATGTGAAGCCATCGTGGTGGACAGTTTTCAGCAGGACTTGTTGAAGTGGTGTTACCTGTTCCTCTTCCCACCGGTCCAGATGATGCTTTGAGTTCTGGCTCATTTGGAGTTTTATCCCGGGAGAGTACTTCTTGTGGCCCCTTGGTGGCCGGCCCAGTCGTTGTTTCAATCGCTGCTTGCTCGGTGTCTGAACCTGGGTCTCTGCCTCTTCCAGGAGATCAGGCCAGTCCAGTACCTGGCTGGACTACTACATCTACTCCTCTGCTCTTCGTGTCTGGTCTTTTTTCACGCGTATGTATCACCACTAATATGGTGATCAGGTGGCTTCGATGATGGTGTCCCACCATAAACGAATTCAACGATGAAGTCTCTTAGCTTTCTTTTCGCCATTTCCTCTCTCTTCGTAGGTTGTCTTCTGTTTCTGTTTGGGTTGTTTTGCCCTTTCTTTCTTGGCTTTTTCTGGACCATCATCTTATGCCGAATACTGTCGCTTCTTATTATGCTGCACTGGCGGAGCAGCTCCAGCTTGCGTTCAGGGTGGATGTCACTTCTGCCCCATTCCATAAGCTTTCTCGTGCATTGTTCCACCTCCAGCCTACTCATCCCTCCCCTGAGCTGTCCTGGTCCTTGGGCTGGGTGCTCTCTTTTCTCTCTTCTCCTTGGTTTGTGGTGGGCCATTTGGTCCAAGACTGCTTTCAAAAGGCTTTGTTTCTGTTGGCATTAGCCTCTTGGGGGGGGGGGGGTCGGGTCGGTGAACTTCATGCTCTCCTTTGGTGCAGGGGTTTCTGCTCCTTCGGTCCTGGTGGACGCTTTGTTTGGTTGCAGTTGTCTCCTTCTTTTCTGGCGAAGAACGATACGGCAGGCTTCTGGAGGGGTCTTTGGCTCATTGATGCTTTGTTGGTTCGGCCAGTGGTGCATCATGTGTTGTGTCCTGTTGCGGCTCTTCGACACCCCTTCGGCTGACACTCCCTACACCTCTCACCTGATATTCCCGTCACCCCTCACTTGATACTCCCGATACCCCTCACCTGATACTTCCAACACCTCTCACCTGATACTCCCAACACCCCTCACCTGATACTCTCAACACCCCTCACCCAACACCCCTTACCTGACACTCCTCACAACCTTCACCTAACACTTGACACCCACACTGGCAAAAAGAACTTATATTGACCACTTAACCCTTCAATTGCGCATCGCATCATATGATGCTTTGACCGACTTGCAGTAAATTGTGCATCGCATCATGTGATGCTTTGGAGTACTACGCAAGATTTAAACGGCCCGCGGATACACAGGGTTCACCACACCTTCATCAGGGCTCTTATAAACAGACGCCATTTAAAAAAAAAATCGTGGGCCAAACTCCCGGGTGTTAGGAGCCTCAGTATTGAGTGAGCTACTAAGCCTGACGCACGCAGCATGAGCTCACAGCACTGCTGTTCAGCTTGTGACCACAGCATCGCCTAAAAATGCCATAATATACTTGTTCATGCTATTATGTAGCGATGATATTATTACAGAAGACCCCTGACTGATAAAACTGACCAGGGTTCTGATAATAGCAGGATTGTGGGGATATTTAGCGCTGTGCGCCATGGAGGGAGGAGTAATGCTGTGGGAGGGAGGGTGGTGGCGATGTCTTCTGACTGTGTGTGGCCACCTTTTATTGACTGCACTCAACATACCAGCTTAGTGGTTCGCTATGGTGAACACAAATGTAGATACTTATATATAACGTGTGCATAGAGGGTATAAACAGCAAGAGGAGTAGGTTGGGAGCCGCCATTTTGGTGAGGGAGGTGGCGTCGTCTGCACGATTTATCATGTTGTTTACTGGTTACCACGATGGTCTTTGGGCACCATACCAGTTTACTTGTACAAGTATGGTGAATAAAACAGGTAGATATTTATATATAGTGTGTGTATATAGCGTAATAACACCACAAACAGTATTGTTGGAGGAGAAATATTAGTGCGTCTGACCTTGAGGGCGGCAGCCATCAGCTGACTGTGTGAGGTCCTATGTCTTTGTGCCTTTACTCACCATACAAGCTTAGATGTACAGTTATGGTGAACAAAACATGTAAATACTTATATATAACGTCTGTATATAAAAACAAAAACAGTATGGTGGGTGGAGAATGGTGGCAAGTCAGGTGAGGTGAGGGAGGGACGGAGTGGCAGCCAGTGGCGAGCTGCCACCGCCTGCCACTGCCACTCAGCATACCAACTTAGTGGTTCGTTATGGTGAACACGAATGTAGATACTTATTTATAGCGTCTGTACATATAGTGAATTAAAGCAAAAACAGTATTGTGGGAGGAGAATGTGGGCGAGTCAGGTGACTTGAGGGAGGGTGTAAGTGGCTGGCTGGTACACGGCGGTCACTCCTCGTTACTTTTTGACTCATAATAGCAACTTAGTGGTTCGTTATGGTGAACAAAACATGCAGATACTTATATATAACCTGTGTATATAGTGTAATAACCGACAAAGTATTTGTTCACTGTTTGATGAACATAATTGAATCAACAATATGCACACCATATTTTTGAGTACAGCGATGATTCACTCATTTTATTATATAAATATATCACACTACACACTATTGAATAATATTACAGCAAAAAAACTACGAAAAATCAATCAGAGACATTGAAATAATTAGGTAATTATCTCTTTGTGGCAACTCCGGCCTGACAGCTGGCGATCAACAGACCGCCTGGAACGCACGCTGAGTCAGCACCTGTTTCTTGCCAGACTTCCCCGCCCTATAGCAGGCAATATATGCCACTTACAATTTTTTTATTATTTTTCCCATGATCAGTGAACACAAATTAACAGGTAAGGAAGAAAAAAAAAATATATATATTTTTTTTGTATGCGCCTGTGGGTGTCAAATGGTATATAGCTATGCACCATTTAAGGGTTAAAGCATGTGGTCAGCTGTATCAACATGTTTATCCACCATTATAAACAACAAAACAGTTCTAGTGGGAGTGATAATCTTGGAGCTAGTTGTCCACACAGAGCCTAGCCTCACACACTCGGTACCTGTCAAAGCAAAGTGCCGCCCAGTACCACTACATGCTGCTAACACTAGCTAAAACACTGATATTGTTATCAGAATGCTGGTCACTAAATCCTGAAAAGGAATCATTTTCCATAAGTTCATTTTCTAAATACCACACTTCACACTGTATGGCAAGAACACTTCTATTGTTATCAGAATGCTGGTTACTAAATCCTGAAAATGAATCATTTCCACATGATCATTTTCAAACATAATGTTCCAATTCATGATGCAGACACACCAACCATAGCTGTGTGCTGTGGTGGTGGAGTGGGACTTGCACTGGGAACAGTGTCACCTGCATCAGGTTCACTGATTCTGAACCTTGTACATAGTCTTTATCCAGCTCATCCTCCAAACAAAGACCCTAAGTCCATTCCATGCATCTGCCAAATCCCCTGTTTATGAATAAAAAATGGTTTACACACAACTCGCAACTGATGACGTCCGAACACTTCCGGAAAGAGTTCTTCGTTGATGACTTTTGTTCGAACTACAATGCTGTAAATGCTTCATCCACGTACTACAAATACAAATAATTGCTAACAGAATCTAAACACCTAACCTAACCTAACCAGTGCCTAAATATGCACAATATTCTAATATATAATTATAATAATTTATATTTGAGAAAAGTTCTGTTTTGAATGTACATAATGTTAAAATTTATGATCACTTGCCAAATGATGCTGTGGCCATGAGCCTCATGGTGGTGGTGTGAACTGCCGCTGTGTCCACTGCTCATGGTTGCTGTATTTGTTCTGTGGCCTTTACACCTTGGAGGGGGGTGCCCACCATTTTTTTTTTTTTATCCAGGATAGCGTCTGTTTACTGGAAGCCCGAGGAGGCTGATGTTACCCTGTGTACTTGTGGTAGTTATAAATCTTACACTACACCAAAAACCAATCCTGATTGACATGCACAGTTGAAAGGTTTGTGAACATTCTTGTTACAATTTAATGTGTATTTTGTTTATTCCTTTTCAGCTCAACACTGCGAATCCACGGAGAACTCGGTCATTTTTCAACTGGTTCTATTGGTGCATCAACCTTGGCAGCCTTTTTGGTGTTGGGGTCCTTACCTACATAGAACAAGACAATCCAGGAATTTGCACCAATGGCTTCTTTTGTGGATACCTTATATCTTCAGGTACCATTGAATTTTTCACTTGCTTTCACTTGGAGGATTCAATTTTTTATTTTACGAATGTTTTGTTATATCAATAAATTGGTTTATATTGGTATTTTAGGACTATCGACTAAATAAATAAATAGGCACAATCAAATAAATACTGTACCTCTAACTAGAAATATAATTAATAAATTTTATGCTGAAGAGTGACAATTTGAAATACAATGGGGCCTCGACTTACGATGCTAATTCGTTCCCAAAGACGGATCGTAAGTAGAAATATCGTAAGTCAAAGCGATTTTTCCCATAAGAAATAAAGGGATTTGAATTAATCCGTTCCCCACCCTCCAAAATATTAACATACAAATACATTTTATACTGAATACAGTACAATGTTTTTTTCTAACTACAATACAGTACCTAAGTTTATCTTACCTTTATGGAGGGCTCTTGATGGCATATGGAAGATGGTGATGGGGGGAGGAGGAGAGTTGTTACTGTTTGGAAGGGGAGCCCCCTTCCATTATCACATCAGGCAGTGATGTTTTCTCTGGGGTACACTCTCTCCTACATTTTGCCTGAATACCATTAGGACTTGGTTGTGGTTCAGTGCTTGTTTGTCTCACTACAAATTTGTCAAGAGACGTTTGTTTTTCCCTTCATTTTAACATTTGCCTGTAATGATGCATCACTTTAGCAACCATAATGTCCTTTTTCTTAGCCAGTATGGTGGATATCATTGACAGAGATTTGTTGTACTGCCTAGCCAGTTCAACAACCCGCACACCATCTTCATATTTATGAATGATCTCTTGTTTCTGCTCTATGGTCATCCTTACATGGGATCTCATATGTTGAGCCTTACCACTGACTTTCCTGAGACTCATGGCATGATATATAATATTTACTTTAATGTTCAAAATGCAAAAAATCACCACAAAAGCGAAATTTCTTATAGGCGCGATTGTCACTAAGCGGGCAGCTGTAGTAAACTGAGGCAGGTCGGCCGTGTGACCGGGAACCACGCACTCGGTCGACCTGAACGTGTACCAACAAATATCGTAAGCTGACGACACCATCGGATGTCGAGTCGCATTTTTTTATGAAATTTATATCGGAACTCGAATTTATCGTAAGTAGGGGCAATCGTAAGTCAAAGTGCCTACTGCATTCTAATCCTTTCTTATTACCAGCATATCTATGTCTGCATATGCCCTTTGCATAAAATTTGCACAAGTTTGTCCTTCTGTTCTGACTCGTTCTATCGGGGACCATTTTAGTGTCTGTACCTGTCGAGCTGTCAGTGCTGTCTGTTACACTTTCTAGTTTACTGTCATCTACATCCGGGCCTACTGAGTCAGAGTTTACAACTTCCTGAGTTTCAGCCTCGGTTTCATCCCTGACTATAGCCTCCGCCCCTGGTATATTACAATTGTTGTTCCTTTCCCACTCCTTCTGGATGGCTGGTAGGCTTCCAATGAACGATGTTTTCCGTTCATGAGTCATGTTATCTAGTAGGTTTTTTAGGATATTCCAAGCTGGCTGGTCATTTTTACACACCCAGAGCAAGTGGCCAGCTCTCAGTGCCATGGTGCTACTCACTCCTGTACAAGCCGAATGAAATCTATTCTTACAGATATAACATTCAATTCCCGTTGCCTTCGACTTTAAGGAGATGTTACAGTAGCCACAAATTTGTTTATTTACTCCCATTTTGCCTTGTTTTGTTGTATGTATCTATATATTTATACAGTAATATTATATGTATACCGTATATTTGTAATAGTATATATGTTTATTTGTTCTACAGTATGGTCAATACTTATCGCACGGTCGAGGGTGAGGGAGGGTCCCAGAGTCTGTACCGTTGACACTTGTTGTCCCAGGCCGCGGCTGGAGGCCCTCAGTTGCCAGTTACTCGAGTTATAACACTGATATATTAATTCACCTGTATTACAATAAGGGATTTTCTGCTTTATTCCCGACCTGCAATAGTATTCACTTTCTCTATTACTAATTTCTCGATCCACATTCCCCTATTACACTTGTTGGAAACCAATTTACTAGTAAGCACACACACATACGGTGGCCACACTGGCCGTGGGTCTATGGGCTGGGTTCTGGCACCACGGGGTGGACTCCACACGAAATTCACTTGTTATTTCCTTAAAGCACAAAAGTCGGATGTCAATCACTATGGTATATTGTTTAATAAGTTGAGACGCACTTTATGAGTTATCTGACTGTGTTTAGTTCCTGTATCACTGAAATATCCCGAGATATATAGTGTTTTTCACAGAGCTCGTGCTCACGTGTGCTCTCCCCTCCCCACACGCTACTACATTGTGGGACCCAACCTCTGTGAATAGTTGTTTCCTTGTCTCAGGGATGACATTCACCGATTTTTGCCTTCGTTATGTTACCTGTTGGGATTTGGCATTAATCTATCGTCTGATTCGGTTCATTCCTTGCCCCTCCTTTCAGATGACTACTTTGTCCCAGGTCCGTCTTATTCTCAAGCTATGCACTTGGATGATCTCTCTCTTGACCTTAACCCTTAAACTGTGTATGGCGTATATATACGCCATGAGTAACATGTCCCACCATGTACATGGTGTATATATACGCCATAGGGTACCAGGCACGATTCAAATGTCCTGCGGTGTAAAGGGGTCACCCATATCATAGCCAGGGGCGATTGTAAACAGACACCATCTTGAAAAAAAATCTAGTGCAGGCCTCTTTTGTTTCCCAGGCCTTAGTTATTGGCCAGACACCATGGCAAGTGCTTCACGACCCAGCATCCGACCTCGCTCAGCGCACCGCACCACGCAGTCTTTGACCGAAGACGAAATTGCCAATGAATTGTTCAAAGACGTTGACTAATCTGATATTGATGACTCGGATATAGATGAGGATTATACACAGCCTGAGGATATAGAAACAACCGATAGTGAGAGTGAGCATGTTGGTGCCACGAGGGTGAGGATGCCACAAGTCAACCGCTACTACTCATGTCTACATTGAAAAGTTCTGTGGCCATTATCAAGCCTTGATGTCTCATTTACGGCCAGCAGTGACTTGCTTTGACTCTGACTTCCTCGGTAGTGGCATAAATTAATAACTTAGTACTGCATATTAATGCTATGACTCTCTCTGCCTCCATGAGGGGGGGCCAGGTTCTGCCTCTTGGTTCCTGGTATGCCATATAACAATGACTGATGGCACTTAGCAGATGGCAGCTACATTGGAGATAGTTGGTTCAGGGAGCCACCAGGGCTCACCCAGAAATTGGCATTTCATTACATTCAGTGCTGGTTTTACATACCGTATTTTACTATTTCTATTTTCCTTGATATATAAAACAAAAATTTAGACGAACAGCCTTAAACAGTATAAAATTCACACATTTTTCTTCAATATGGAGCAGATACCAGAAACATGAATGTAATATGTATCATGATGAAAACCAAGACTAGCCAGTACATGGCCTTAATATATGATATCTGTCTATACAACCCTGTACCTGGCTTCTATTTCATGGGCTGTTTTTTTTTTTGGTAAAGATTCATGTTTTCCTAATAAGAGGCCTTTAGTTGATAAATTTTGCTATTTTATAGGTGTGAAAACTGGATGATAATTTAAATTATTTATCATTTAATGCATAATATTTTTGTTTACCAACAGGTTGCTTGCTTTTGGCCCTGATATTGTTCATTATTGTTTTGCCGTGTTACCACATCGTGCCACCAGAAGGTAGTGTGTTGGGCAACATCCTTAAGATCCTTTGGGAATCCTTATGTGCTCAAATTCGACATTGGAGATATAACAGCCCCAATCCCAACACTAGGTATTATCACTGCTTTGCAATGCAAACGTGTATATATTTCTTGTACTTTATGAAAATGTATTAATATTAGATATTTCATTCTTACATAATCACAATTCCAGGGGATATCTTTATTAAGTTGTGCAGATTTTATAGATTTCTCCTTGGTAAATATTTACCTGTACAGTATTTATAAAAAGTAGCTTTATGAAAATTTTCATACTGTACCTTCCTTATCTGTGGAGAGCCCTACCCACCGGCTCCCCGGAGCTATACCGAGCTGATGTGTGTATATTAGACCGTGCCAACATTCAATCAATGGAGTTCTAGGCCTACGGCCAGGCCTAGGCCTAGGGCCAGGTTCTAGGTCCACGAGCCAGAACCTGGCCCCTCAGAGAGGCACAAGGAGCAATGACCTATAGACACACCCTGTAGTTGGAAGCAGTCTATGTCTGCTATCTACCAGGTCAGGCACCCAGAAAGGTAGGAATCCCAAAACAAAATACAGATGGTTAAACATTGCAAAACCAAAAGCCAAACGAGCAAGCAGAACTCCCCAATCACAAAACTAGCAAACAACCATGATATCACCACAGCCACCGCGCTGCTGTCTGCGCAACTTCCCCAACCTAGGGAAGGGGGGGTCCCAAACATCCCGCACCGGCTACCCAACCCCAGTTCTGAGGCTGTTGCGTTGGGTAGTGGTCGATCGACTCTGGCAACAATTGTAAAGCAGTGCTGTGCATTGTGGTGGTGTGCGAGCCAGGTGTTATTCCAGAAGTACTGAGGCTGCATGTGCCTAGGGTTCCTTTCCTAGGTGCCCTGTAAGTACTGCCCTTGCAGTTTGGGGTTACCTTCCACAAACTGTTCGGGGACTACCTCCGCAGGGTTCTTTTGCTGCTTATTGATTGCCCACCCTTGGGGTCAGTTGGGGTTTTTTTCTTACCCCTGTCTGGCCTAGGGTAGGAGGTAGTATTTTCGCTGGCAGGGACGCAAGGTACTATGCAGCTGTCTTATAATACGCATAGCGGCGGTTCTGTTCCTCCTGGAGACGTTGTGCGTTAATGGGGTGTTTGTTTTGTTTTATTTTGTTTTACCTGATGGGAGGTCTACCTGGTGTGCCTGTAGGACCACTTCTGTGATTTTGATGACCCTCTGCTAGGTCCCCGTGCTTGCACAGGTCGCCGAGGTTCAGCATTTTGTTTGTGTGTGTGTTAGTTCTGGGATAACCGGTTAGCAGTACTAGTACCTTGCCCGGGCTTCCCTTAGCAGTCAGCCTAAGGACCCTGGAACCCCCATTGTGGCTCATTGGTTCAATGGATGCATCCTCTGAGTTCTGTCTTATTTTTTGCAAGTTTGAAGGTTGCTCTGTCCCCTTGTCTCAGGGTGGCACCTGCCGTTTTTGCCTCTGCGATGCTAATTGTTGGGTCAATGAAACCTTTTACCCGGAGTCTGGCAAGTGGTGTTCCTTACATGTACTCCAATTCACCCAGTCCACTGATATTGATATTCAGGTGCAGGCAGCTTCAGCATTGAATGCACCGTTTATGTTGCTGTAATGCGCTAGGTTGGTTGCCTTTCCGGATGCCCCACAGCTTCCCCACTTTGGTTATAGGGACCCAGACTTGGGGATGTTAGTCGCCTCCACTTTGGTTTCGTCCGCGCCGTCTTGTCCTTCCCCTGCTGTGATTCATCCTGCTTCCCCCTTTCCCCTGCATCTGGCTCCCAAACATCTGAGGGTTTCGTAGTCGGGGCAGGGCTTTCCTCGTGGTGAGACTCGGGCAGCCTCGGGGACTGCCCCTTCTAGATCGGCGGCAGAGGCATTCAAGCCTGTTCCTCCTGCTGGGGCTTTCGGGTCATGCCAGCGAGCCCCCTTCCTCCCTGCTTTTTACGGAGGACTCTGCCTTTTCTCCAGAGGCAGAGGGTTTGGAGGATGGCTCAGCCCAGAGTCCTGCTGTGGAGGATCCCGGGACTGGGGAGGAGTCTTGGATGTTGGTACCCTCGGCATGGGGCTTCTTGTTACAAGGGGAGGGGGTTTTCCTATCTCCCCTCCCTGTTCAAGTTTGATATGAGTTTGACTCCTCCCCGGGTTCAGTTCCGGGTTCCCTTGGGTTCCTTGGTTTTCTCCTTTCGGAGGTTTTCAGCTTCCCGCATCTTACCGGGGGAGGTGCGGGAGGCCCTTGCATCTTACCTCCTGCGAGATTAGGATTATGCCTTGATAATGGATCCTTCTACTTTTGAGTTTGGCTCCACTTTTCCTTACTGGGTGTGTTACGAGGTGCCGGAGTCTTCCTGGGTGGCAGACTGCCCTTTTTTTTCGTTGGGGGCTGTGGCATGTGTTCTGTCGGACCCGCACACTTGAATGGCAGGAATTGACTACAGTCAATCAGGTTTACCTGAGGGGCGAGTTGGAGCTCACCTCAATGCATGCTTGTTTGCCCCCCTGTCCTTCCTCGCGATTTCGGCCAGGTGCAGCTTCACCTGGCAAGCCGGTGCGCTTGCCTCAGCAGCTTGGGCATCGGCTGCCTTGTTGAAATTGTTTGTGCCGATTCTGAAGGAAATGGTGTGCCCATTCACTCCACTTCTGACAGGCTGGTGCTCAACCACTCTTTGGAGTCTGCTTGGGCCCTGGCTCATCCCCTTTTGTCCGTTGCTGTTTGCAGAGTCAGCTGTGGTGCATTTTCTCCTGGTGGCTTCATCTAGTTGCCGGCCTAAGTCAGACTTGTTGGTTCTCTTGGGGGCCTTAGGGGTCATGCCAAGGCTCGGGGTTCCTTCGGTCATTGTAAGCCAGTAATGCCAGATTAAGGGCCGGCCCCTCCTGCAGAGCCGTCGATGTCTGGTTGCTGGTTGGCGTAGTGCTCGCCCGGACAGTCGGTCGAGCTCTCGTAAGGGTCATCGGTCTTTTCGCGGTTTGCCCCGTTGATAGGGCGATGGGGTGGGAGAGGCTCGTGCCCTTTGCTTACACCTAATCCCACGATTTGTGGGCGTTTCGGGTTGTTTCCTCCGTCCTGCAGTGACGTTGGGTGGCTCCTCCTCCTTCAGGGGGGTTCAGGGCTGGCGGAGCAGGCCTTTTTCCCTGTGCTCTGTTAGGTCATCCTAGAGTGGGTACGCGTGGTCGAAATGACCGCGTCCCTCAGGTGGGTTTCCCGTCTGTTTCCAGTCCCGCGTGGACCTGAGGTTCATTCTGGATTTGTCCCCTCTGAACTCCTGGGTCTTTTGCCCCTCCTTTCGGATGATTATTTCAGATGATTACTCAGCCCCAGGTCTGACTGCTTTTGGAGCCGAGCACTGGGATGGTGTCCCTGGACATTCGAAACGCGTATTGGCACTTCCCGATTCATCTGGGGTTCACAGACTCGCTTGGTTTTGTTATGGGGCAGCACGCTTACCTCTTTCATTGCCTTCCATTCAGCTTGAATCTGGCACCTCACATTTTCACATGCCTTACCCGGATCACTGTGATCTGTTTGCGTCTGTTAGGGGTTCAGGTTCTAGCTTACCTCGACGACTGGCCGATCTGGGCTTCCAGCTGGTCTGCATGTTTGCTCATCAGGGATTTGGTTTTTCCCAGCTCGCCAGGTTCGGATTCTTGGTGAACTGGAGGAAGTCCCATTTGGTTCCCTCTCAGGTTCGGACTTCGCTGGGTCTTGAGTGGGACTCTCGAACCGCTTCCTTTTCTCTCCGTCCAGTGGCATTGCTGTGGTTGTAGTCCCGTCTTCGGCTGTTTTTGGAGGGCACCTGGGTCACTCGTCAGTTGCTTGAGCAGCTGTGCAGGAGTGTGAACTTCGCCATGTTGGTCTACCTGTTGGGTAGGATCTGGCTTCGGTGGCTGTTCTGACTCCTTCGAGGCTGTCCCGTCCACCGCGCTTACGATTGTTGGATTCGGACCCCAGGGGCCTTGCGTCGGCTGCTGCGTTTCCGACTTCCTCTTTGGGTATTTCAGGGTTCAGTGCCATGGCACCTGCCATAGCCCTTGCTCAATGTGTTCACGGATGCGTCGTCTCTACGCTGGGGCTTTGCGACCAGTGCTCACCAGGCTGGCCAGGGTCGGTGGGGGTCCGTTCTTCTGTCAGGCTCACAGCACGGTGCGGGAGCTCGCGGCGGTGTGGTTTTCACTTCAGAGGGTTTGTGTTGCTCGCAGATATATGAGTCGGGCCCATTCGGACTGTTTCCTGGTAGTTCATTACCTGAACTGAGGGGGGGTTCGATGTGGTCCTTTGGGGGCTGGTCGCTTTGGGGAACTTGTCTGCTGAATTCTTGGGGTTTGGCTCTCCTGACGGTTCATATCCAGGGGAATGAAATGGGACAGCCTGTCCTGTTTCATTTCCCTGTCCACAAAATGGATGGTCGATGCCACCTCATTCCTTTGACTCTGCCGGACGTTCGGGCACCTGGAGGTGGACCTCTTCATGTTGGCATGGTTGAGACATCTCTCGGTTTATGTGGCGCACTTCCCCGACTGCGAGGCTGTCGGGGTCGATGCCTTTCGACTGGACTGGTCGAGGTGGGATTACCTGTATCTCTTCCCCCTGGTTCAGTTGTTGCTCAATGTCCTGGCTCGCTTGGAGACTTACCAAGGAAGAGTAGTCCTCTTGGCCCCTTGGTGGCTGGCCCAGCCTTGGTTTCAGGCGCTGCTTGCTTGGTATCTGAACCCAAGGGTCTTCGTGCGGCTCTGCCTCTTTCAGCAGATTGGTCCAGTCCGATACATCACTGGTTTGATCTTCTCCGATTTTCTTGTCTGGTCTTTTTGGTGCAGGTTTATCACCACTTGTATGGTGATCAGGTGGATTCATTGATGGTGTCCCACATGAGAGTCTCGTCTTAACGGCAGTATGGAGTTTCCTGGCAGTCCTTTCGACATTTCTTGACTCTTCGTAGGTTGTTTTCAATTTCTGATTGGGTTGTTTTGTCCTTTCTCTCTTGATTGTTTCAGGACTGTCATCTTATGCTGAATACTGTTGCCTCGTATCGTATGGCGCTGCCAGAGCCGCTTCAATTAGCGTTCGGGGTGGATGTCACTTCTGCTCCATTCCACAAACTTTCTTGGGGGTTGTTTCACCTCCAGCCTGCTCACGCACTGCCCGAGCCATCCTGGTCGTTGGATCGGGTACTCTCTCTTTCTCTCCTCTCATCGATTTGTGGTGGCCCCTTCAATTCAGGACTGTTTTTCTAAGGCTGCTTTCTTGTTGGCATTGGCTTCTGGGGGGTCGGTCAGGGAGCTGTTCATTTGCAGCTGTCTACCCTTTCTGGCGAAGAATGAGACTGCTACTTTTCGGAGCGGTCCTTGGGTTGTTGATGCTTGGTTGGTTCGTCCAGGGGTGCATCATGTTTTGTGTCCAATTGTGGCTCTTTACCGTTACTTGTGCACCACGGCCTCGGTGGCAGGGGTCCCACCTCACCTTATGTGAGTTTGAAGGTTGCTCTATCCCCTGACTCGGGGTGACACTCACCGTTTTTGTCTCCGCCATGCTGCTTGTTGGGTCAATGACACTTTTGACCCGGAGTCCTGCGAGTGTGTTCCTTGTTTGTACTCCAATTCACCCAGTCCACTGAGATTGTTATTAGGGTGCAAGCAGCTTCGGCATTGCATGCAAGGTTTCGGTTGCTGCAGCGCGCAAGGTTGGTTGCCTTTCCGGATGCCCCGCAGCTGCCCCACTTTGGTTATAGGGACCCGGACTTGTGGGTGTTAGTCGCCTCGACCTTGGTTTCATCTGCATCCCCTAGTCCTTAACCTGCTGTGGTTCATCCTGCTCCCCCCCCCCCTTCCCCCTGCTTCTGGCTCCCAAACGTTTGAGGGTTTCAGGGTCGGGGCAGGGTTTGCCTGCTGGTGAGTCTCGGGCGGCTTTGGGGAATGCCCCTTCCGGATCGGCGGCGGAGGCATTCGAGCCTGTTCCTCCTGCTGGAGCCCTTGGGCCATGCTAGCGGGTCCCCCCTCATCCCGGCTTTTCCGGTAGACTCCGCGTTTTCTCAAGAGGCAGAGGGTTTGGAGGACAGCTCGGCCCCGGGTCCTGACGTCGAGGTTCCCGGGGCTGGGGAGGAGTTGACTTGGGCGTGCTTGGGCCCCGCATGACCCCGCTTGGATGTTGGTACCCTCGGTGCGGGGCTTGTTGTTACAGGGGAGGGGTTTTCCTATCCCCCCCCCTCCCTGTACGAGTTTGATATGTGTGCGACTCCTCTCCGGGTTCCCTTGGGTTTCTCGGTTCCCTCCTTCCAGAGGTTTTCGGCTTCCCGCATCACATCAAAGGTGGCGTGGGAAGCCCTTGCGGCTTACCTCTTGCGAGACCCAGATTATGCCTCGGTAATGGATCCTTCTACTTTCAAGTTTGGCTCCTCATTTTCCTTCTGGATGCATTATGAGGTGCCAGAGTCTTCCTCGTAATGTTCTCAGGGTTTGGCTCTCCTGGCGGTTCATGTTTGAGGGGTGTCAAACGGCCTGTCTCAGCTCATTCCCCTATCCATAGACTGGACGGTCGACGCCGACTCGCTCAGTTGGTTTTGCCGGAGGTACGGGCGCCCAGAGGTGGACCTCTTCGCATTGGCGTGGTCGAGGCATCTTCCAGTTAATATGGCGCCCTTCCCAGACTGTGAAGCCTGTATCACCACTTGTATGGTGATCAGGTGGCTTTTTTTATTGTGTCCCTCCTGCGAGTTTCGTTTAGACGGCAGTATGAAAGTTTCCTGGCGGTCCTTTCGGCATTTTTTGTCTCTATGTAGGTTGTCTTCAATTTCTGATCGGGTTGTTTGCCCTTTCTCTCTTGGTTGTTTCAGGACTGTCATTTTATGCCAAATACTGTCACCTTGTATTGTGCGGCGCTGGCAGAGTCGCTGCAGCTTGCATTCGGGGTGGATGTCACTTCTGCTCTGTTCCGCAAGCTTTCTCAGGCGTTTTTTCACCTCCGGCCTGCTCATACGCCGCCTTTGCTCTCCTGGTCGTTGGACCGGGTGCTCTCATTTTCTCTCTTCTCCTCGGTTTGTGGTGGCCCCTTCGGTTCAGGACTGTTTTTCTAAGGCTCTTTTCTTGTTGGCATTGGCCTCTGGGGGTCGGGTCGCGGAGCTTCATGCTCTCCTCCGGCGAAGGGGTTTCTGCTCTTTCGGTCCTGGTGGTCGTTTTGTTCGTTTGCAGTCTTCTTTTTGGTGAAGAATGAGTCTGCCACTTTCCGAAGGGGTCCTTGGGTTGTTGATGCTTGATTGGTTCGGCCGGGGTGCATCATGTTTTGTGTTCGGTTGCGACTC
Organism: Procambarus virginalis; assembly: GCA_020271785.1. Taxonomy (NCBI): domain Eukaryota; kingdom Metazoa; phylum Arthropoda; class Malacostraca; order Decapoda; family Cambaridae; genus Procambarus; species Procambarus virginalis. Next base: position 1,922,717 of record WNGS01004511.1, read on the forward strand.
TTTGCCATTATCTGCGTTGTTTGTGTGTTGCTTTCTGTGGTGCTTCCTCCTTCCTGATTGTTGCCCCTTTTGTTCTCTCTCTGTGGGTAGGTAGCTTCAGGGAGCCAAAAGGGGCTCTCCTCAGAACACCTGTGTTGAATGCACAATAATGAAACTCCAATTTCTGGGTGAACCCCAGTGGCTCCCTGACTCTCTCCTTTTCCCAGGGAGTCGGGGGTGTTTCCATCAACATACAACTGAAGAT
>WNGS01004511.1:1924297-1944037 GCA_020271785.1 Procambarus virginalis
GGCGTCGGCTGCCTTGTTGAAGTTGTTTGCGCTGATTCTGAAGGAGGCGGTGTCTCTGTTCTTTGCTTCTCACCTCGTGTGCTGACAGGCAGTGCTCCTCCACTCTATAGAACCGGTTTGGGCTCTGGCTCTTAGATTTTCGTCCCCTTTCTGGGGGTAGCCCTATGGCTCCCCGGAACTATCCATGGCTGATATGGATACCCTAACTATTTTGCATCAGTCAATGTGGGTGGAGTTCTAGCCTACCGGGACCACGAGCCAGAACCTGGCCCCCTCACAGAGGCACGGGGAGCAATGTCCATAGAAATGCACATGTGATTTGGAGCATTCTATATCTGCCATCGACCGGGACAGGCACCCAGAAGTCAAGCGCCACAAAGCAAACCCCTATTCTGGTTAACAACGAAAATCGTCAAACGAGTGAACAGAACTCCCCAAAAGAAAAATGAGCAAACAAGCATGACGTCACATGAGCCGTGCCACATGTCTGCGCAGCTCCCCCCTCCCCGGGAGGGGGAAGGGGAGCCCCAGACCCTCATGCCAGCGATCCCCGACCCAGTTCCTTGGCTGATAGGATCGTGCATAGTCGTGTGGCTCCAGCTCCAGTCTTCTCTCAGTGCTGTTCCTTGTTTTTCAGTGCTGCTCTTATGGTGGTCGTGTGAGCTGGGAGTATTATTCTCAGGTACTCGGGCTGCATGTGCTTAGGGTTTCCTTCCCTGAGGGCCCTGTAAGTACCGCCCTTGGGGCTTGGGGTTCTCTTCCACAAGTCACCTTGGGTCGACCTCTGTTGGCTTTTCGCTGCTTGACGTTGGGACGCCCCGAGTGTTTGGGGGTTTTCCTCCCTTGTTTACCTTGAGGTAAGTGGTAGTTATCGTACTGGTGGGGCGCGGGGTACTGCGTCGCTAGTTTTCCCCTAATGGCCGGCTCTGTTCCCTCTGGGTACATTGTCCACTTCCGTGGTTTTTCTTTTCTTTTTGTTTTTGCCTGGTGGAGGGGGGGGGGTCTGCCTTGTATTCTCCCACCCTCTTTATATTAGGGTCGTTTTGTGTGGTGGCACCCCCCCTGCTTCGCCCTTGTGAGTGGACACGTCCCATGGGTTCAGCTTTTACCAGTTTGCTTGGTAGTTTGGGGCGCCGGTTAGCAGTGCCCTGCCTGGAATAACCCTTAGCAGACCCAGTCTGGAAAACCCCGCAGGGGCTCTTGGGTTTGATGGAGGAGACCCTTGCGTCCCCTTTTGCTTTGTGCGAGTTTGAGGGTTGCTCTGTCCCCTTGTCTCAGGGTGACACTCATTGTTTTTGCCTCGATCATGCTGCCTGTTGGGTCGGTGACACATTTGACCCCGAGTCCTGCGAGCTGTGTTGTTTGTTCATGACTCAATTCACCCAGTCTGATGATTTGCTTCGGGTGCAGGCAGCTCGCGCATTGCAGGGTAGATTTAGGTTGTTGCAACACGCTTGTGTTGTCGCTTCCCCGGACGTCCCGAGGCTGCCCCGCTTTGTCTATAGGGACTCGGACTTGGGGGTGATGGTCGCTTCGGCCTTGGTTCCATTCGCGGCCCCTCGTTCTTCCCCTTTGGTGGTTCATTTGGTTCACCCCCCATCCCCCCTGCTTCCAGCCCCTAAGCATCTGAGGGCTTCGGGGTCAGGGCAGGGTTTAGAGGTTTCTGAGACTCTGGCAGTTTTGGGAGTTGCCCCATCCGGGGTGGCTGCGGAGATCCTGGGTTTTCCATCCTTCTGAGCGAGGCTTACTGTTGCAGGGAGTGGGGTTTTCCTTTCCCCCCTCTCTGCATACGATTTGAACTTGGGTTCTGCTCCTTCCCAGGTTCAGTTCCATGTCCCTGTGGATTCTTTGGTTCCATCTTTCCGGAGGTTTTCGGCTTCCCGCACCTCTCCACCTGAGGTGCAGTCGGCTATCGCGGCTTACCTTCTGCGTGACCCGGATTACACCTCCATAATGGATCCTTCTTCGTTCGGGTTTGGATCGTCGTGTCCCTACTGAGTGCTTTATGAGGTTCTGGGGTTGTCCTGGCTTGCAGACTGCCCCTTGTTTTCATTGGATGCTTGGGACTCATTCTGCTGGACCCGCACATTTGAGTGACGCAAGGCGGTGATAGTGGTCCAGGTTTACCTGGGGGAAGATTTTGAGCAACTTAATGAGTGTCTCTTTGCTCCTGCCCTTTTGTGGGATGTTGGTGCGGTACAGCTCCAGGTGCAGGTTCCTTCCCTGTCGGCTGTCCTTGTGGCTGAGGACTTGCACACTCGTGGCTTTTGGCTTCGGTCTTGCGTTTCTTTCCCCTCCTGGAGCTGTCTTCAGATTGGCTTGCAGAGGATGTGGAGACACTTGAGGCCGTTCCTGGAGTCTGGCGCCGTGGTCTCGGCTGCTCGGGAGTCGTCTGCTATGTTGAAGCTGTTCGCGCCGATCCTGCCGGAGGTGTTGCTGCGGTTTTTTGCTGCGCGATTCGCGTGCTGACAGGTGGTCCTTGCTTCCTCTTTGGAATCCGCTTGGGCCCTGGTTCTTATGTTGTCTTCTCCGTTTTGTCCTCTGCTTTTTGAGGCTTTTGCGGTTGAACGTTATATTCAGGCGACTTCTTCGACCTACCATCCTATGTCTGAGTTGTTGGTGCTCCGGGGAAACTGGGGGGTTCCTTCCCGGCGGGGTCATGCCAGGGCTCGCGGTTCCATTCGTCAGGGTAGACCACAGGTGTCGGGTTCGGCGCTGGTGCCAACTGCGATCCCGCTTGTGCCTGGTTGGCGCGGTGTTCGCTATGCACGCAGGTCGGGTTCTCGTAATGAGCAGCGGCCCTTTCGCGGTTCTCCCCATTGACGGGGCGGTAGCGGGGGGAGGCTTGCTCTGTTCGCTCGCTCCTGGTCTCACGATTTGTGGGCTTTTCGGGTCGTTTCCGACGGCCTGCGGTGCCATTGGGTGGCTCCTCCTCCTTCGGGGGGCTGGGGGCTGACGGGGCAGGCCTGTTCTTCTGCGCTGTCAGGTCATCTTGCAGTGGGTTCGCTTGGGCGTGGTCGAAATGACGATGTCTCTCAGATGGGTTTCCCGTCTGTTCCCAGACAAACCTGTCAGTGCGGACCTGCAGTTCATTCTGGACTTGTCCCATCTGGACCCCTGGTTCATTGCCCCTCCTTTCGGATGACTATGCTGTCCCAGGTGCAGCTTCTGTTGGAGTCTGGCATTTGGATGGTGTCTCTGGATCTCCGGGATGCATATTGGCACATTCCGGTTCATCTGGGGTTCAGGGACTGGCTCGGTTTTGTTGTGGGGCATCAGAGTTAATGCTTTCGTTGTCTCCCGTTCGGGTTGAACTTGGCACCTCGCGTTTTCACACGCCTAATACAGGTCATGGTGGCTCATCTGCATCTCTTAGGTGTTCGGGTGCTGGCCTACCTTGACGACTGGTTGGTATGGGCTCCCAGCCGGTCCGCTTGTCTGCTCGCCAGGAATTTGGTTCTTTCCCAGCTCGTGGGGTTTGGGTTCTTGGTGAGCTGGTAGGAAGTCCCATCTGGTCCCCTCCCAGGTTTGGACTTGGCTGGGCCTTGTGTGGGACTCAGACCACTTTCTTGTCTCTCCCTCCGGCCTCTCTGCTTCACTTGCGGTCCCGCCTTTGCCGTTTTCTGGAGGGTTCCCGGGTCACCCGGTGGTTACTTGAGGGTCTGTGCGGGAGCCTGAATTTTATGATGATGGTCTACCCACCGGGTCAGGTTTCGCTTCGATGGCTGTTCTGGTTCCTTTGGGGACATCCCTTCCGCCTCCCTCGCAATCGCTGGGTTCAACCCCTTGGGAGGCCTTGTGTTAGTTGCTGCGTCTCCGGCTTCCTCTTCGGGTTTTTCTGGGTTCTGTGCCGTGGCACCTACCCGAGCCCTCGCTCAATGTGTTCACGAACATGTCGTCTCTCGGCTGGGACTTTGCGACCAGTGCTCACCAGGCCGGCCAGGGATGGTAGGGTCCATCCTTCCGTCAAGTACACAACACGATGTGGGAGTTCACGGCAATGTGATTTTCTCTTCGGAGGGTTCGGGTCTCCCACGGATTGACGATCCGACTCCATTCGAACTGCTCCCCGGTGATTCACTGTCTGAGCCAAGGGGGTTCGATGTAGTCCTTGGCTCTTTGGGGCTGGTCAGTTCGGGTGACTCGTCTGCTGAGTTCTCAGGGTTTGGCTCTCCTGGCAGTTAACATTCAGGGGGGTGTCCAATGTCCTGGCTGACAGCCTTTCTCGGTTCGTTCCTCTATCCACTGAAGGAACGGTCAACGCCGACTCGTTCAGTTGGCTCTGCCAAACGTTCAGGCGCCCGGAGGTGGACCTCGTCACATCAGGATGGTCGTGGCGCCTTCCGATATATGTGGTGCCCTTGGGACGGTACCGTAGTCTGGTACCGTTTCAGGTTCGGACGTGGCTGGGTCTTGTCTGGGATTCAAGTACAGTGCGGGAATTTGCAGCAGTGTGGCTTGCGCTGTGTCGGATTTGGTTCGCTCGGGGCTCTACAATCCGGCTCCATTCGAACTGCTCTCCGGTGGTTCATTGCCTGAACCGCAGGGGGTCTCTGCGGTACGTGGCTCTTTGGGGCTGGTCGCTTTGGATGGCTCTTCTGCTGTGTTCTCGGGGTTTAGCTGTCTGTGCAGTTTATATTCAGGGCGTGTCAAACGTCGTGGTGGATGGCCTGTCACGGTTCATTCCTGTGCCCATGGAATGAACGGTTGACATCGATTCGCTCGGTTTGCTCTGCCGAATGCTCGGGACCCTTGAAGGTGGACCTCTTTGCATCGGCATGGTCGAGGCGTCTGACTGCGAGGCCATCGTGGTAGATGCTTTTCAGCAGGACTGGACGGGTTATTGATGCTTTGTTGATCAGGCCAGGAGGGTGCATTATGTTTTGTGTCCTGTTGCGGCTTTACACCACTACCTGCGTGCCTCTGCTTCTGTGTCCAGGGTCGAGCTGTGGGCTGACCCAGTGTCTCTTGTTCCCTGTTCCAGGGCTTGGGTCTCTCAGGTTGTCCAGATGGTTATCAAGTGTAGCCAGTCTGCGGTCTACCCTCACGCCCATGATGTTTGTAAGTTTGCAGCTTTGGCTCCTGTGTTTGGTAATATGTCTTGGGCTGACATTCAGGCACGGGGGTTTTGGAGATCTAGCAGGGTCTTGGCTGCCTGTTATCTTATTAATGTGCCGGGACCTCAGCGGTCTCGTCACTTTGGGTCGACGGTTGCAGCCAGTTGTCTCGTCTTTGTTATGAATTGTGTGGTACAGCCGCCTCCCTGGTAAGTCCCTATTTTCCTGTTCTTTAGGTAGTTAGCTCTAGGGAGCTGGACAGGGCTTCCCCACAGAAAACTAGCATTGAATGTAATGAAATGCCATTTTCTGGGTAAAGCCCCAGTGGCTCCCTGGCACCCTCCCTCCCCCTGGTCGGTGGTATTTGTTTTAGTTTTTCAGACTTAACTGACGATCCAGCTGCTGTCTCGGTAGGCTGGGACCCTCCTCTGCCCCCTCTCTTAGGGGGGGGGGCTGCACAAACGAGTGGCGCATGGTGTAAAGACATGTTGTTTGTTAACTTGTTTTTCTTGGGGGAGTTTCTAGCTTCTGTTCAGTCTCGGGTTGCAGTTTTTCTACCAGAAGGGGTCTGTTTCGGAGTGCCTAACTTTCTGGGTGCTCAACCCCGGTCGATGGCAGACATGAATACTTTCATACATGAGAGTTTCATAGGCCATTGCTCCCTGCACCTCTCTGAGGGGACCATGTTCTGGCTAGTGGTCCCCGGTAGGCATGACAACTCCTTATGACTGAAGCCCCGTACTAATATTAACTAATATCAGTCCAATAGCTCCAGGGAGCCTCCGGGGCTCTACCCAGAAAATGACGGTTCATTACATTCAACGCTGGTTTTATGAGTGAATGTGTAGGTGGATAATATAATAAAATGATTTGCCGTATTCGGGACAGGATGCCTTTTAGGCTAGAGTTTAACTATTGACCACCTAGATGCAATCCACAACAGTTGCCTAACTCCCAGGCATTTCATAAGGATAATTTTATTTAGGAAAAAGTACATGCCAACAAAAGGAGTTAAAGCCAAGATGTTGAATTTTTAGATAGAGCCAGTATATACTATGTCTAAAGTCACTAATACTCACAGCATTTTGGGCAACATCAGTTTACTACTAGATGAATAGAGGCATCAGGTAAAAGGAAACTTGGCCCAAATGCTTCTTTCCTCCCATGGTGGTTGAATCCAGGACTCTTCAGATGCAACCAGACTATGTTGACCACTGTGCAATAGAACCCTTGTAGGTATATATGTATGTAGATCTTATCATATTAATTATTTATTGACAGTCCCCAGGTACAGTCAAATGGTGCTGTACCATAGTAATACATGTTTTGAATTCTAAACTCTTTACTCTGGAGACACATTACAGCTGTCATTATAAATTTGTTGATAACATACAATAAACAAAACTTTGTCTTTCAGATGGAGACCAGTTTTCAGGCCCAAGGTCTGCACATGCGCTTCTCTATTTATGGCACTAACCACTCCACTGATATGCAAGACGATATACTACAGACAACTGAGAGGGAGGAATTTAGTGTAAGTTTGTTGACAGGCACGCCACGAGGCACTCCTGCATGCTCATCATTTGACACATTCCCAGTCCATCCTGACTTGTGACAGGTCATGGTCCATCCTGACTTGTGACAGGTCATGGTCCATCCTGACTTGTGACAGGTCATGGTCCATCCTGACTTGTGACAGGTCATGGTCCATCCTGACTTGTGACAGGTCATGGTCCATCCTGACTTGTGCAGTCATGGTCCATCCTGACTTGTGACAGGTCATGGTCCATCCTGACTTGTGACAGTCATGGTCCATCCTGACTTGTGACAGGTCATGGTCCATCCTGACTTGTGACAGTCATGGTCCATCCTGACTTGTGACAGTCATGGTCCATCCTGACTTGTGACAGTCATGGTCCATCCTGACTTGTGACAGTCATGGTCCATCTTGACTTGTGACAGGTCATGGTCCATCCTGACTTGTGACAGTCATGGTCCATCCTGACTTGTGACAGTCATGGTCCATCCTGACTTGTGACAGTCGTGGTCCATCCTGACTTGTGACAGTCATGGTCGATCCTGACTTGTGACAGTCATGGTACATCCTGACTTGTGACAGTCGTGGTCCATCCTGACTTGTGACAGTCATTGTCCATCCTGACTTGTGACAGTCATGGTCCATCCTGACTTGTGACAGTCATTGTCCATCCTGACTTGTGACAGTCGTGGTCCATCCTGACTTGTGACAGTCATGGTCCATCCTGACTCGTGACAGTCATATTCCATCCTGACTTATCACACAGCATTCCATTTATTCATTTACATGCATTTCTTGAATGCATTGGAGCAATATTCAGATAATTTCCCTTTAGTATCTTATGGTTAATTTATCTTCTCAAAAAATTACACCATATTTTTGCTTTGGTATGATATTCCATTATTTTCACTGATAGGTTAATAAGCTGGTCTTGAGGTTATCTTGAGGTTATCTTGAGATGATTTCGGGGCTTTTTAGTGTCCCTGCGGCCCGGTCCTCGACCAGGCCTCCACCCCCAGGAAGCAGCCCGTGACAGCTGACTAACACCCAGGTACCTATTTTACTGTTAGGTAACAGGGGCATAGGGTGAAAGAAACTCTGCCCATTGTTTCTCGCCGGCGCCTGGAATCGAACCCAGGACCACAGGATCACAAGTCCAGTGTGCTGTCCGCTCGGCCGACCGGCTCCCGTCCCACCATAGCTTTATCTGGCCTCATAGCTCTGTCTGGCCTCAGTTTGAAAGCATTGCCATCTGTGTAAACTAATCAAATTATACCAAGAAATGCAATGAATCAGATCTTGGCCTTTTGTGTTTGCAGGTTCCAGCTGCATGGCTCACGCTCTTCAACCAGCTGTTTCTAATTGGAGCCATCCCTCTTGTTACCAGTTTCCTATACCCAGTCATGGACAAAGCAGGCATTCGCATGTCTATGCTCTTCAGGATAGGTAAGTGTGTGTTTGGTATTCAGTATTTCTCTTCAATACTTATGTTGGGAAATTAATATTATTATCTAATTTTCTGCGTGGAGCTCCTAGGTCTCCCTGGCGCTATCGGGCTAATGTGTGATATGTTAGACCGGGACATTAGCTATGGAGTTCGATCTACCAAGGACCACGAGCCAGAACCTGGCCCCTTCAGAGAGGTTTCAGGGAGCAATGGCCCTGGAAAAAAACCTGTGGCTCGGGGTTTTCCTTATCTGCCATTGACCAGGGTTAGGCACCCAGAAAAGTAGGCATAACAAAACAAACCCCACATGGGAAGAAACTAACAACTAAAAACCAAAAAGGAAGGCAGAACTCCCTCCAATCCCAATGAAATGAGCAAACAAGCAAACGTTTGCTCATTTACTGCCACGCTGCTTGACCGTGCAGCCCTCCCCTCTTCTGGAGGGGGAGGGGGGTAGCCCAGTGCCAGCTACTCAGGCCTTCAGGTCGCAAGCTAATGTCAACTGGGACAGATGCTTCTCTGGCCTCAAAATTCCTTGGCAGTGTTTTGCCTTTGTAGCACTTCTGCTGTGTTATTGTTGTGTGTGGTGGCCAGGAGTTACTCATCAGTATCAGGGCTGCATGGGCTTCCTTCCCCAAGCACCCTGTGAGTACTGCCCTTGTGTGATTAGGGTTTTCTTCCCTGGGGCGTTCAGGAACCATTTCCGTAGAGGTTCTTGCTGCTCGGCATTTACCTTGCCAAGATAATTATGGGATCTCTAGATTTGAAGGTTCTCATAATCCATCCTATCATTTTTCTGGCTGACGTAATATTTGCTTGGTTATGCTCCCTAAATGTTAGGTCGTCGGACATCACTTCGCAAATCCTTGACATGCTGTCATATATTAGGATTCTGGCTTTACAGTTAGCACCCTTTGACAGGATAAGAAGCGGAAGCAAGACTTGGTACATCAGTTACTGGGTGACGGTAGCTGTTGCCTCAAACCGAGGATAATTTGGTGTCTACATCCTAGTTATACCTGGTGAACTAAGCCTGCTGTGTAATAAGATAAGGAACCTCCTCAATGTATACTAATATATGTAGTTAATACTGTAGTTTGATTGGCTGCATATATATAAATTCAATATAAACCCCCCCTAATGTGTAAGGATCGATTTGTGAGATTATTGCAGAAATACAGTCCACTTAACATCATTGAAATTGCTATCGAAATATATATATTAACGTAAATATAAATTGTATATAAATTCATATAAATTAAATATATATAAATCTCACAGGTCAGTTCCCACATCTCTGGGTTTTGCTCTCCGTGCGGGTCATATCTGGGGAGTGTCCAACATCCTGACAGACAGCCTGTCTTGGTTCATTCCTATGTTCATGGAATGGACTGTCAATGCCGATTCCTTCCGTTAGCTCTGCTGGACGTACGAACTCCCAGATATATGGACTCCTGGACGTACAAACTCCCGGGCGTTGACCTCTTCACGTCGGCGTTGTTTCTGCATCGCCCAATCTATGTGGCAACCTTCCCCGACTGCAAGGCTGTCGCGGTGGATGCCTTTCGGCAGGACTGATCGAGGTGGGGTTACCTGTATCTCTTCCCTTCGATCCAGCTGTTGCTTTGGGTTCTGGCATGGTTGTAGTCCTACCCAGGGAGAATAGTCCTTATGGCCCCTTAGTGGCTGGCCCAGCCTTGGTTTCAGGCGCTTCTTGCTCAGTGTGCGAATCCGGGGCTTTTCCTGCGGCTCCGCCTCTTCCAGCAGGTCGGACCAGGTCTACTCATGCGCTGCCTGAATTGTCCTGGTTCTTGGACAGAGTGCTCTCCTATCTTTCCTCTGCTTGGTTTGTGGTGGCCCTTTCGGTTCAAGATTGTTTTTCCAAGACTGTTTTTGTTGGTGTTGGCCTCTGGGGGTCAGGTCGAGGAGCTTCATGGTCTCCTCCAGCACAGGGGTTTCTGCTCTTAAATATAGTGGCGGCTCTCCTCCATTATTTATGCGGCTCAGCTTCGGTGGCTGGGTATGCGCTTTGGGTTGATCTGGTTTCTTTCATTACCTGTTCCAAGGCTCGGATCTCCCAGGTCGTCCGCAGGGTTATTGAGTCTAGCCAGCCTGTGGTCTATCCTCATGCCCATGATGTTAGGAAGTTTGCTGCTTTGGCTGCCATGTTTGGCAACATCTTGGACGTCGAACAGGGTCCTGGCTGCTCATTATTTGCTGAACGTTCCTGCTCCTGGGCATTCCTGTGTTGCTTTGGGTCGCAGGTTGCATCAGTTGTTTCAACTTCACGTTGAGGAGTTTGTGGTGGCCGCCTCCCAGGTAAGTCTCTCTTTTCCTTATCCTTGGGTATGTAGATTCAGGGAGCCATTGGGGTTTCCCACAGAAAGCCAGTGTTGAATGTAATGAAATGCCATTTTCTGGGTGAACGCCAGAGGCTCCCTGGCAACCCTCCCTCCCTCCAGTCGGCAGTTTTCGCATTATTTTGATACTTAGCTTTCGAACTGAAGGCCTGAATAGCCGGCGCAAAAAGGGCTGCACGGATGAGGGGCACAGCAGTGGAGGGGTACATTTGCTTGTTTGCTTACTTCCTTGGGATTGGAGGGAGTTCTGCCTTCCTTTTCTGTTTTTAGTTGTTAGTTTATTCCCATGTGGGGTTTGTTTTGTTATGCCTACCTTTCTGAGTGCCTAACCTCGGTCAATGGCAGATAAGGAAAACCCCCAACCACGGGGGAGGTTTTTTACGGCCATTGCTCCCTGAAACCTCTCTGAAGGGGCCAGGTTCTGGCTCATAGTTCCCTGGTAGGTCAAACTCCATAGCTAATGTCCCAGTCTAACATATCACACATTAGCCTGATAACTCCAGGCAGCCTCCTGAGCTCGCCCAGAAAATGGCATTTCATTACATTCAACGCTGGTTTTTTATTCATGATTAATAAATATTTGTATACCACTTCATATCAAGTTAATATAAAGTTGAAATGTTAATGATTAGATAATTGATTTCCATTTTTAGGTATTGGTATGGTCTTCAGTATCTTCGCAGTAATGATTGCCGGCAGCCTGGAATCTTACCGGATATTCCTCTGGCGGACTGAGTAAGTTGATGTTGTGTGCATGCTCTAACATTTGTGCAGATTTGTTCCCTTTCAAAGCAGGATGTTATGTGGACACCCTCCTTTGTTGTAGGCAGCAAATCATTTCTGTCATTAGGTCTTTTCTTGGGTTACTTTTCATAAAGCTGCTGAATTGTGTGTAAAATATTAACAATTGCATTTTTTTTTTTTTTTTTACTTTATACAGTATTTTGACTTCCTTGATGCATTTTCTCATCACACACTTTATTACACACTTTTAACTTCGCTCTTAACAATAACTTGTCATAAGTTTCCTGACATTGTTATTCCCAAATGTTTCAACTTATCAAAACTCAATATCTGTTCAAGGAAGATCACTTTAGATGCCATATTGCTAACTATTCACTGGTCCCTGTTTGCACTATTCCTGTAACAAGAATTTCCTTAGCTCAAGGGGAGCACATTTTACGCATCTATCATATAATCTGGGGAGAAATATAAATTTTGTGCTCTCCTTGCCTCTGTCTGTCATGCTTTTGATTATATTTTGTAAGTATGTTCTCTAAGACTGCTTAAAATGTTAAATAATTTTTGCAAGCATGAATTAATATACAGTATTGTTAGAAATGGGATTATGTCGGTTTATTCATGCCACCCAGTTCTTGAAACTGAATACAAATCATGTTGTACACAAGATGGTTAACCAACAGATTTTAAAACCTTTCTAACCCAACTGAGCCGAGCTGAGCCGTACCAAACCAATTCAACCCAACCCAATGCAACCAAACCTAATACTGTACATCCTAATCTAACAATATACTGGACTGTATACAGTTTTGACAATTGGAAAATGAGATATGTCAGACTGTGCTCACGTAGTTGTGGTTATGGGGATTGAGTTGTCTTGTGTACGATTTGACCACACCCTTGAAACCCTACCCAAGATTTAAATCTCATAAAAGTTTATGTATCTTATCTGATCAACTTAGCTAATTAATATAAAGGGATTTGGGATCAATCTGAGATTTATTGTTCCTTTAAGCTTTTCCTGAGCCTTGAAAAGGAAAAAGTTATTTTAAATAATGAAGTTGACAACCACAGGTCTGCCAATGCCTCTCTACAAAGATATAATACAACACAAAGTTGGCTAGTTTAACCTGTTTTGTAAATGAGTAAGATGTGCACTGTTCCAGTGATGCCATCATGATTGATGGTAGCACCATTAGCTTTCCATGAAGAAAATAGCTTAGTTGAGATCCAATATGTTACTGATTGAATGCCTTTGTGTGTGTGCAATTTTGAGAAAGATAGCATTATGGATTAAAGTGATTCATATTTGAATGGAAGTGGCCAAGTTTATTGTGTAGTGAATATAAAGCTCAGTCAACCCATAAAAACCCTACAAATTTTCCTTAAGCCATAAGAATTTTATCATGCTAGTTCAGGATCTATACCGAGTATATCTGATATGACAGTAGTAGATTTGTTTATGGATTAGTCAAGAAAAATAATCCAATTCTTTTCACATGCTAGCGTAAAAAAAATCATATTCATTTTCATTATCTTTTTATGAAAATATTTCCAGTCTGGGGGATAATTTTCACTTCCTCAGTGTGACTATTGAGAACCTTGACAATCACAGTAGCTGCACTGTACTTCTACCATGTTACGTTTATTGAAATGTCAAATACTAATGCTGAGGTTAGGACAACTAGGTTTTATTGGAATGAAACTATTAAGTACTGTATAAACATCAAAAATATTTTATTGTATTTTCACTAGAAGCTCCTCCACAATTATTGTTTTTCACTTCATTTTATTAAATCTGTTTGATTATCTAATTTAACCAAATGTACTTCCTGGTGTAACATAAAAAAAAGGGCTAAATATGTTAAGTATCTCTGAAATTGTTGGAAATCATATCATGGCAATTCTTCTCTTTTTCAGCAATTCTTCTCATATTGAGCAGATTGTGGGTAATGTGACGTATCATGCAGTTAACATTTCCATCTTCTGGCAAATTCCTCAATATATTCTGGTTGGGGCAGCAGAACTCTTTGCCAGTATTGCAGGTATGAAGTGAAGCATGTTCGAGTAAGCCTCTGTCCACAAACTGTGATGTATTATACTCTATAATAAAGGTTATTGTTAACGATTTTGCTGTCATCAGGACCTTAATATTTGCTGTACATCTTGATCTTCTATTGAAGAAGTTAAGCTCCTAATATACATCGGGACAAAAGCAAATGAATTTTGCTGTTCTGATTATTTATCTCTGTAATCACCTACTTAAAATAATATGGACACATTTTGGATGCATAATGTTTGTGAAAGATTTAGTATTGAATGCAACCCAAGATTCAATCCTAAACTTTTTGGAAAATTCATGGTACTAGCAAAATTTCATGTGGTGCACAAGCAGAACCATCAAAATGGGTAACAGAACTATCACCTCATCCAAATAATGTTCTGCCCAGCAAGATGCAGTATCCATATAGAAGAATGACCACGAGTGACTAGTACAACATATGGGTCTATACTGGCCCTCAACTGAGTCAATACTGGTTCTCAGCAGGGTCAATACCAAGTGGAAATTCAAATGGGCAGAAACTAAGCTCCCCAATGCTGATAGTTTAATTACTTAAATGTAGTTAGAGGATGAGAGTTATGTTTGTGGTGTCCCATCTTTTCAGTACTCTTTATCATATGATGCTTTGAGACTAATAACAGTTTTGGCATTCACTGCCTTCTCATTTATCTTGTTCCAACCGTCTACCATTTGGTTTGCAAAAGAGAACATTCTACCGTTTTCTATGGGGAGCCACGTCGGCTCCCCAGAGCTATCCGGGCTGATATGAATGTATTAGACTCTGGCATCAGTCAATGTGCATGGAGTTCTAGGCTTACCGGGGACCACGAGCCAGAACCTGGCCCCCTCTCAGAGAGGCCTGAGGAGCAATTGCCTATAGAAACCCCCGTGTAGTTGGGAGCATTCTATGTCTGCCATCGACTGGGTTAGGCACCCAGAAAGATAAGCACCCCAAAACAAACCCCCATTTTGGTTCAAATATTGCTACTGAAAGCCAAACTAGTGGACAGAACTCCCTAAATGAAAATAAGCAAACGAGCATGACGTCACCACATCACCACGCCGCTGTCTGCACAACACCCCCTCCCCATCCCTCCCAGGGAGGGGAAAGGGGGAGCCTCAGATCCCCACGCCGGCTATTCAGCCTTCAGTTCTGTGACTGATGTGGAACTGGCAAGGTCGTGTGCCTCTGGCTCTAAAATTTTTCAGTTTTGTGCCTTATGGTGTGGTGCTGTCTCTCCGGTGGTGTGCGAGCCAGGAGTAATTTCTCCGATACTCGGGCTGCATGCGCCTAGGGTTCTTTTCCCTAGGTGCCTTGTAAGTACTGCCCTTGGGGGTTTGGGGTTACCTTTCACAAGTCATCTTTGGATCTACCTCCTCTGTGCCTTTTGCTGCTCGGTGATTGACCGCCCTTGGAATCGGCTGGGGTGTTTCTTGGTTCTGTTTGCCTCTGGGTAGGTAGGTAGTTTTCGCCACTGGTTGGGGCGCAGGGTACTGTGCAGCTGGTTGTCACCTCTCATAGCTCTGTTCCGCCCGGGCACGTTGTCCTCTTGAGGGGTTTTTCTTTGCAATTTTTGTTTTCCTGCCTGGTGAGGGGGTTCTGCCCCATGGTTAGGTCACACCCTTTGTATTTTGGTGGTCCTCTTCTAGGCCCTTGCAAGTGTACACATCCTGGTGGGTTCAGCTTGATCAGTTTGCTCTGTAGATTGTGTGTGCTCTGCTTGGGCTTTCCTTAATGAAATAATGCAATTAAGGGCCTGGAAA
The DNA here is from genome assembly GCA_020271785.1 of Procambarus virginalis. Lineage (NCBI taxonomy): Eukaryota > Metazoa > Arthropoda > Malacostraca > Decapoda > Cambaridae > Procambarus > Procambarus virginalis. The sequence continues at coordinate 1,939,266 of WNGS01004511.1, forward strand.
ACCCTGTGGGGGCTCTCTGGTCCAATGGACGCGACCCCTGGGTCCCCTCTCGCTTCGTGCGAGTTTGAAGGTTGCTCTGTCCTCTTGTCTCAGGGTGACACTCATTGCTTGTGCCTCCGCAATGCAGCCTGTTGGGTCAGTGACACTTTCGACCTTGAGTCTTGCGAGTTTTCTTCCATGTTTGTGCTCCAGTTCACTCAGTCCACTGATCATGATATGCTGGTGCAAGCTGCTTTGGCGTTGCATGCTCGTTTTGTTTGCTACAAAGCGCTATGTTGGTTATCTTGAGATGATTTCGGGGCTTTAGTGTCCCCGCGGCCCAGTCCTCGACCAGGCCTCCACCCCCAGGAAGCAACCCGTGACTAACACCCAGGTACCTATTTTACTGCTAGGTAACAGGGGCATAGGGTGAAAGAAACTCTGCCCATTGTTTCTCGCCAGCGCCTGGGATTGAACCCAGGACCACAGGATTACAAGTCCAGCGTGCTGTCCGCTCGGCCAACCGGCTCCTTGACCGGTTGCTCCTTTAGAGCCTCAACCGGTTGCTACCCCGGATGCCTCAAGATTACCCCGTTTTGGTTATAGGGATCCGGACTTGGGGATGTTAGTCGCCTCGACTTGGTTCCATCTGCACCCCTTGTCCTTTCCTTTCTGTTATTTGTCCTGGTCCCCCCCCCCCCCCCCTTGCTTCCAGCCCTGGAGCATCTGAGGGTTTTGGAATCAGGGCAGGTTTAGTTGGCTTTGAGTCTCGGGCGGTTTCAGGGGATGCCCCTTCCTGTGTGGCAACAGAGGTACTCGAGCCTGGTCCTCCAGCCAGAGCTCTGGGTCTGACCAGTGGGCCCCCCTTCGTTCCTGCTTTTTCGACTGCTCTGCCTTTTCTTTTGGGTGGGGGGAGGGGTTGTTTGAGGACGGCTCGCCCCTGGGTCCTCGTGATGAGGTTCCCGGAGAGGGGTTGACTTGGGGGCCTTGTGCCCGTTGGACTCTGCTTGGTTTTTTTTAAGTCCTTGCTCGATGTGTTCACGGACGTGTCGTTTCTTGGCTGGGGCTTTGTGATCAGTGTTCACCAGGCCAGCCAGGAATGGTGGGGTGCATCCTTCCATCGGGCCCACAGCACAGTGCAGGATTTTGCGGTAGTGTGGATATCGATTTTTGGAGGGTTCGAGTCATTCTTGGATTAACGATCAGGCTCCAGTCGACTGCTCCCTGGTGGTCCATTACCTGAACCACGGGTCCTTGGCTCTTTTGGGCTGGTCGTTTCGGGTGACTCGTCTGCCGAGTTCTCAGGGTTTGGCTCTTCTGGCCATTCACGGGGTGTGGGGGTTAGCTTGAGGTTATCTTGAGATGATTTCGGGGCTTTAGTGTCCCCGCGGCCCGGTCTTCGACCAGGCCTCCACCCCCCAGGAAGCAGCCCGTGACAGCTGACTAACACCCAAGTACCTATTTTACTGCTAGGTAACAGGGGCATAGGGTGAAAGAAACTCTGCCCATTGTTTCTCGCCTGCGCCCGGGATCGAACCCGGGACCACAGGATCACAAGACCAGCGTGCTGTCCGCTCAGCCGACCGGCTCCCTCAATGTCTCAACGTCCTGGCGGACAGCCTGTCTCGGTTCGTTCACCTGTCCACAGAATGGACAATCTACGCCGATTCTTTCAGTTGGCTCTGCCGGATGTACAGGCTCCCAGAGGTGGACCTCTCTGCGTCGGCGTGGTTGAGGCATCTCCCAGTATATGTGGCGCCCTGCCCTGACTGCGAGGCCGTCGGGGTCGATGCCTTCAGGCAGGACTGGTCAAGGTGGTGTTACCTGTATCTCTTCCCCCCAGTTCCGCTATTGCTCCAGGTCCTAACTCACTTGGAGACTTACCCAGGAAAAGTAGTCCCTCTAGCTCCTTGGTGGCTGTCCCAGCCTTGGATTCAGGTGCTGCTTGCTCGGTGTCCGAACAAGGGGGATCTTCCTGCGGCTCCGCCTCTTTCGGCAGATCGGGTCAGTCCGATCGGGCTGGTTCGATCTTCTTCTCCAGTCTGCGCATCTGGTCTTTCTGACGTGGATCTATCACCACTTGTACAGTGAGCTGGCGGCTTCGTTGATGGTGTCCCACCTGCGTACTTGTGTCAGCGGCAGTATGAAGTTTCCTGGCTGTCCTTCCATTATTTCTTATCCCTTCGTAGGTTTGCTTCTGTCTCTGATAGGGTTGTCTTGTTCTTCCTTTCGTGGTTGTTCCAGGACCGTCATCTTATGCCATTTACTGTCGCCTCGTATTGTGTGGCATTGGCGGAGCCGCTGTGGTTTGCGTTTGGTTTGATGTTACGTCTGCACCGTTCCGCAAGCTGTCTCATGCTTTGTTTCACCTCTGGGCTGCTCACACCACCTGAGCCATCCTGGTTGTGGTACCGGGTGCTCTCCTTTCATTCTTCTCCTTAGTTTGTGGTGGCCCCTTTGGTTCAGAATTGTTTGGCGAAGGCTCTTCTTGTTGGCATTAGCCTCTGGGGGTCAACCTCTGACCATTGTTCCCTGCAACCTCTCTGATGGGGCCAGGTTTTGGCTCGTGGTCCCCGATAAATCGAACTCCTTAGACTAATGCCCCGATCGAATATATCACACATTAGCCCAATAGCTCCAGGGGGTGCTTCCAAGACTCACCCAGAAAATAGTTTCATTACATTCAACACTTTTTTTTTTCACTTCACATATGCTAGTAGATACGATTTTCATAAGCATGATCCCTCTCCCCATGTCCTTTACTTCCCCCTTTCTCTAATGATTTTGTTGGTTTGTTTCTATGCACCATTTCATACTCTGATCCCTCATCATTTTTTAGAAAAAACTATTTCTTGTTTATCTCTACTCCCATTTAGACATTTTGCTTCATCAAGGTTTAGTTTTGGCTTCTCTCTGTCTTCCTTTGAAAAGTCTTGTCTTAATGTCTTTAGTTTCCCATCCTCACCATTTTGCAATTTCCTGGCATTCCTAAGCACTTCTCTCATTTGTTTCACTCCATTCCGTGTCACCCTTAAGGGGTAATTTGTCTACCCTAAAATTTATGACATTTTTCTTTGTTGTGAGGCCTTGGATAAGTAAAAGCTGCCTCATATGGGCCAATAGATATTCTGCAGTTACCTTGATTCTTATGTTCTTATGTTCTCCTAAGCTGGCTGTTTCTTAAATTCTTTTTTTCATCTTGTGCTTCTCTGTCTCTCCTACATGGTAGTTCCTATCCCAAACACCCTAAATTATAGTGGACTTACTTCTGTCTGCAGTGTTTTGTTCTAGTTTACTGGTGGTAAACCAGTCTTTTCCTAATTTGCTTGTCTAATGTCTGTTTCTTGTTGCTCATTTCTATATTCAGATTCCAAACATACTTCTTGTTAGGAAGTAAAACATACTGATTGTTTCTTTCTCTTTTTACAACTTGAGAATATGTTTTTGTATCCTCTTTGTACTTTTCCAATCCTTAGATAATGTCCTCGCTTTGAGCTGTCGGTAAAGTTTCTCTTAGCATGTCCTTGCCCAATTCACTGTTCTGGCTAGCTTGTAGGGTTGATCTGAGTTCTTCTTCACGTGTGTCCATTTTTTCTTGTTAGTTTCTTCAGATTCACCCCTTCATTTTCTATATTGCTTTTTCTTTGATTAGTTCCTTGATTTGTCCTTCCTGTTTCTTACTTTGTCAAGCTAGAAATTTTCTTATCCAGCTGTGAAATACTTCCTTTTAACACTATCGCTGACTTTGGACAGCGATAGTGATTACAGCGATTAAATTCAATTAACAAGGCTCTTTGACTTTTTAGGCACATTAGGGAATTGTTTGGCTTGAGTTTTTCATTCTTTTTAATAACTTCCTCATTCAATCGCGTCCATTTTTTTCTCCTGAATCCTTACAGTGGACCGGACTTGCATTCACTACAAAAATATTGGTATAAAATTCATTTTTTATCCGATCGACCTCGGGATAGTATCAAAATAAGCACCTTTAGATTGCACACAATTTGATACCAAAATAAAGGATATAACATGAAACTTGATGCCCAAACACTTGAAAGATTATAAATAGGTTTTTGGTCAAAATATTAAAATATTTGTTAAAATTTTATTTACTGTATTGTCCTATTATCTTGGGACTAGTTTTAAAATGCGCGCCTTTACGTTGCGAACAATTTGATACCAAAATGAAAGATGTAACACAAAAATTTATGTCAAAACACTGGAAAGATATAAATAATTTTGTGATGAGCTTCCAGAATTAAAATATTTGTTAAAATTCCAGTTATTGCTCTATTATTATGGGACTAGTTTTAAAATAAGCGCCTTTTTATTGCAAACAATTTGATACCAAATGAAAGACGTAACACGAAAATTGATGTTATCAAACTGAACGAGTATACACATTAGGTTGCAGTGTACAAATTGGTGCTCGTTCATGGGTAACTTTAGGCTTTTCTGCAGGGAGGCACTCCAGGCTTTTGTACATTATATTCATACACATCTGTAGAGAATTTAATTGCGAACACAATGATACCAAAACGAGCGACGTAGCATGAGAATTAAGGTGAGAAAAATGGAACGAGTATGCACATTTTACTGATTTTGTGCGCTCACAGGTAACTTTTGCCGACTTTAGGCTTTGCTGTTGGGAGTCACGCCAGGCTTTTGGACATTATATTTATACACACTGTAGGGAATTTAATTGCGAACACAATGATACCAAAACGAACGACGTAGCACGAGAATTAAGGTGAGAAAGCTGAAACGAGTATACACATTAGGTGTCACCGCGT
>WNGS01004511.1:1954434-1965793 GCA_020271785.1 Procambarus virginalis
ATATATATATATATATATATATATTATATTACCTAGAAGGGGTACCAACCTCTGGTGCAAGTGTAGGGACCCATAGCCCTAGCCTCGGAGAAGAAAATAAAGAGTACTCAGAGAAGACCTTGTGGATCCTCACTGAACACTTGATATATTTCTTCTCCTACCACCCCTATTCTTTGGTATATGTGTATATTTATCTAACTTATTTGAAAACGTCATTACACAAAAAAATTACAATATTGATTACATGCAGGGTACAAGGCTGCTTGTCACAATTGAATAGCTCCTCCAGCTCTTCAGATGGCGGCCAGGAACCATGGATGCAGTGAGCATTTTCCTCTTGGATTGCCACACAAGGCGCTGAAAAAAGAAAACTGGCAGCTCGCTAGGGTCTTTAGTTGTTTCGATTAACTTAGACCCCAACTCCTTCAAAACCCTAGCAGCACTTTTACCCCAGGCACCAAGTGTCCTCTGAGGCAATGGGGACAAATTATTGTAGTGGTGCTCAAGATCTCTGTATTTACGTGACTTGGCCGCTTCCCGGTGACTGGCAGCCCCTCCTGCTTGAGTAGCACTGAAGTCCACATAGGTATTGGCTAAAGTTGAAATGCAAGTGTAGTCCCACACCAAACTGTCTGACATTCTTCCAGGGATGCACCGTGATTCCGTCTGGGAGACCGACAGGCTCATCAGAGTTGCGGGACATTAGGTAACGGGGCTCTCTCTCTGCTGGACAAGCGGCTGTGGTAGGCTTCCTCTTAATAATGTCATTGACCTCGCCGTGTCTTGTATGCCATCCTCCTGTCCTTAGGCAGAGAAGGCCATGCCGTCCATACCTGTGGGCCTCTGCCTCGCCGCAACAACACCTGTATTTGGTGTGTGGATTGGGGCAGCAAGACGGAGAGCCACGGCAATTCGGAGGGCCTGCGGTGTGAGACGGGTGCCGGTTGCTGACATTGGGGTTGCTAATAGGAAATCACCTGCATGCATGGGAGCTGCTACCAGCTCTAAGTCGGCAGCAGTGGTTATGTGGTGTTGTCGCAGCTTCTAGCAAAGTCGCAGCTTCTTGGTCGGCAATGGGGCGATCCCAGCTGGATTGCTTATGGCTTCAGAAGGCGGTGGTTGGGGTGCTGGTCCTGCAAGAGAGACCCATTTGGTTGTGCAGTCTGTGAAGTTTGGATCATGTACCCTGCCTGTGAACTATGTGCTCAGGTAGGATTTCCTTCACCAAGTTGTCAGACCCCACTGAAGAGGACAGAAACGCTGGTATAGCAATTGTGTTGCTGTGCGCACGCCAAGCCCCCGAGTCTGACAGGAAGGGAGGCCTGTTTCCAGTGTGAGTCGCTGAGGAAAGATTGAGGGCTTTTCTAGTGTGATTTCAGCAAGCTGTCGTACTCATCTAATTTAATATTGTTGAAAGATGGCGAAAATCTTAGAAAAGTAGTCAGCCTGGGGAGGGACAAGCATCTGGTGATGAGGTAAAGTGCGTCATGGGCATCGATATCTCAATCCCTCTCGTTCATCCTCTTCAGGTCATGATCTTCTTACCAAGGACCTCGTCAATGGCATTCCTTCCAAGAGGAGCACCTAGGAGTGTGCTGTCCTCAGGGTTGGTTGTATGAATGTCAGGCAAAACAACCTTTATTTGCTCTTTGTGCTGGTTGGTGGAGGTTATTTCGCACTTGGAAGGTTCAGGGTGAGGCCTAGGCTTGCTCCTTGCTCCTGAATTATTCTTTTGTCGTCCAAGAGTGAGGCTGGGGAGCCGGCTAGAGTAACCATCGTCCAAAAACCAAATGTTGAGCTCACTGGACAGGTTATCGTGACTTCCTTGATGACTAGGCAGAAAAGAAAAGGAGCAAGGGGGTCACCCTGTTGGACACCTTCTTGTGATTCGATTTCATGTTCCCCAAAAAGCAGAGTTAGATTCTTGCTGTAGCATGATTTTACAAAACGGATAGAGGGAAGGAAAAAAGGCGATGAACCGCACTGAGTACTGCATCCCTTCTAACCAGATTGAAGGCATTTTTGAAGTCCAGCTTTATCAGGGCTTTTTCATCCGTAATGTTGGCAATGTAGGCTCTAGCTGCATGAGCCGCTGCCTCACACCCTTGGGGAATGCCAAACCCAAGCTGTTTTGGCTTCAGCATGTCGGCTGCTGCCTGACTAACTGCTCTAGCAGCAGCCTTAGCGACGAGACGCCGGAGTGAATTGCCCACAGCTATCGGTCTGATTCCTCCATCTTTTTTCCTGGGCACAGAGGTAGCGCCAAAAAAGGGAGGCACATATTCAAACTGCTGACTGAAGCACCTAGCAACACAGTTGTTCTGGCTTAATAATTTTTTTAGATCTCGATTTATTCGTTTGTATTATTCTTGTCCCCTAACTCCCTTGCCACTTCGGGGGGGGGGTATAGAGTGTTTATGTAGCTTCAGGGCACCAATCCCCCCAGCCACAGGGCATGGCGAGAAGGCACCCCTAAGCATACCTAATACCCTATCAAACACAAACTAAAATACACATAAATGGCAGATCTCATCACAACCCACAAGAGTTAAAATGATACTAATAACACACATAATAACCTGAAAAACAAACATATAATTAGTGGAAAATTCTTTTGTATTTGTTTTTTTCTTATAAGGGCACAGCACACAAAGGAGAGGTGCACAGTATATCATTAAAAAAGAACTAACGCTGACGGACGGCCAAAACAGCAAGCTGCTAAGCGGCAGGATGATGACTTGACATCGGCATACATGGAAAACTTGTAGCGTACGTTTATGTTACGTTGTTGGGTTGATTAGATACACAGTGTTTAGTGAGTTTCATATTTATTTATTAGTCCTGGATACAACAGTGTCGTAGACGTTGAGACGAAGCATGGAGCAGAGCAGAGAGCTGAGTGAGGCCGGAGTCGTGGAGAATCCATGTTGTAGTCAGTCGGGGCTGGGTATCGTCGAAACTCTCCGGGGTCACCACTGTAAAGTAACTGCCCACGCCGAGTCTTACATTCTTGACTGGAGATTGTACTGGTTTGCTATTTTCAAATCGCTGGCTTATATACGGTTACTACACCTCACAGTAAGATAGGAGGGTGGTAAATCCGTTACCTGTAAATAGAGATAGGATTATAACTTGTGTGATTAGCTATGCCATTAAGATGATGAGATAATGGAGCGAGTATAGTTTACTCGCTACAGGATAGTGGAAGCTCCTAACAAGGCCCCGGAGCGGGAGGGATATCATGTATGGCATGAGGGTCCCTCCGGCCGCCGCCTTACCCACTCGGGCTCCGACCAGGTCATCCACCCTCTTGTGAGACACCATTTGGAGAAGTGGTACTCCAGATAACGACTCTGCTTAGATAGTTGGCTACCAGCTATCCTGGCTGCGGTTCACCTAAGCGAGACTATATTGACCCTTATGCACCCTGTGCACGGTGATCCTGGGGCTAAGGTGGTCTGCCCCTAGATGTGGTCTTGGACCATATTCTGTAAATGGAATATGTCCAGGTCAGGGCTTTCACAGAGCAAATCTCAAGGTCGCTCTTGGTGAGTCCCATATCCAGTAGACCACGTGCACCATCCTCCCCTCCAATTAAGGTTATTGAAGAGGCGGATGCTGTGTGCTTCCCGGTATATTCCCTGACCTTTTGAAGGATCTCTGGGTGCCGTACTTGTCGCACTTGCTCTGATGTGAACGGGAGAGTGGGAAGTTATCAGCAGAGACCTGGGTGTCTAATATAAAGGCCTCATCACCTTTGCAAGCTATGATGTCAGGCTTACAGAAGGTCCCTCCATCCGGTATACGGACTTCACGTTCCACCTCGAAACCTCTTTGCCGCAGGCCCGGCTACGAACCGGGAGATATCGTCATGACGTTTCACCCGAGCCCCGTGTGTCTTGTGGCATGCCTGGGATATGTGACCCAGGGTTCCTGGTTTCCGACAAGCATCGCAGAGACCAGAAGCCTCAGGTCTACCCCTAGCTGCCCTAGACAGCGTGGCTACAGCGTTTGCCCTAATCTGAATGGCGTGAGCAAAATCTCCTCCGCTTTGTAGACGGGTACCGGACGCGACCCACTTGTGGCAAGATGGAACCAAAGAAGAGGACGCGAGGCCGGCCCCGTCGACCTCGGGCATACAGTTTTGCTTTCCACTTCCTAGAGCGCTCAGTCGTTCTGTTAGAAGGGGTTCCAGCAGCCGTGGTCGGGTCTACCCATCCATGCATTCGCGCTTGGAATGCGGGTAGGAGAGCCGCTGCCACTACCACTGGATCCTCCGACTCTACTAACGCCCCGAGCCGCTTGTTCTGTAGGCGGATTGATGTGGCAAAGTTTGGTATTCCTAGTCCACCGTCCTTCACGTCGGCATGAATATAGGCATTAGGAGTATCATGAGGCAGCCGCAGCCAGCCACGAGTGGCATGCCGCACCGCCGATCAAGCCTCGCTAACTCCGTCTTAAACACGCGTCCGAGAACAAGCCGGTGGTTCATTTAAGCATCCAGGGCAATTCTCAGCAAACGCTCCTAGGTAATCTGTTTCAATTTACTTTCTCAAACGTATTTCATGAAATTGGGTCTTCAAGCAGGAATACACATTTAAAAAAATGTCTCTATTACATTGGTTATAAAGTTCTGTAAGCTTAGATTTCTAGTTTCTTCAATACTACTCGCATATTCGCTAGTGTTGCACACATCACAGATGTCCTTCTGCTTTGTGACTCCTTTTAGCACTTAACATCTGTTATCTGATATAAAGCATTTCTTCATCTTGAACGATCTCAGCTGCCTCTTTGTCATCTGAAGAAATTCCATAACTCTTATACTTTGCATTATTTTTATTAGATTTATAAAATTTTAAATCATTAACTTGCAAGATTTCTCGTGATCTTTGAAGTCATTCACGTAAATTGAGAATAAAATAGATTTCAGATCTGATCCTTATACTAACCCAATTCTCAATGCTCTCCATACGAATATTCGTATGAATATTCTCCATACTTGAGTTATCTTGAGGTTATCTTGAGATGATTTTCGGGCTTTAGTGTCCCTGCGGCCCGGTCCTCGACCAGGCCTCCACCCCCAGGAAGCAGCCCGTGACAGCTGACTAACACCCAGGTACCTATTTACTGCTTGGTAACAGGGGCATTCAGGGTGAAAGAAACTTTGCCCATTTGTTTCTGCCTCGTGCGGGAATCGAACCCGCGCCACAGAATTACGAGTCCTGCGCGCTATCCACCAGGCTACGAGGCCCCAAGCATATATAAGCATATACTGTGCATATATACTTCTAAACAGGTATTCTCTTACGCAGTTTAAACTCTTCGGAATTTCTGCCTGTCTTTCGGTTCTTTAAATTACCATTGTTAAAATATTATCAGTCGTATTGTTTTTGTCATCGAGATCGTCAAGTTGTTTTTTACCTTTCCACTATATTAGTTACAAACCACTCAGCTATGTTTTGTTAAGTCCTCGGCCCGTAATTCTTAACTATTAATCTGTTACGAATATCAAATACTGTATAACGGCTTATAATCTCAATCTGCTACTGATTCTCTTGATATATATTCCTACTACCAACAATAGGAATTAGGTTTAGCTATAAATCCTTAGAAATAAAATAGTTTGCTTATTGATAACTAATATCATTTATAATTATTGGCAAATGTAAATAATTAGTTTTTTGTCGTTTTACAGAATATGTAGCATCATCGTTGCTGACACTAGATGACAAAAAATAGTTGGAGACCATATATTTACATTTCTCATTTAATATTATATGAAAGCAATATTATATAATATTTATCTGAGCAATACTAGAGTAATATCGTAGACAACAAATACACCGAAATGTGTACCGCGATTCTTGTTGTACACAAAGTGAAAGTTAACTTAAATAATATACTGATATAAATGAAAATACACACACACCATTATATATATATATATATATATATATATATATATATATATATATATAATATATATATATATATATATACTTATATATATATATATATATAATATATATATATATATATATATATATAATATATATATATATATTATATATATATGCGTGTGTGTGTGTGTGTGTATAGGGGGCCAGACAACTAAGTGGAGAGCGCCCGAGATTCGTAGTCCTGTGGACCAGGGATCGATCCCTGGCGATGAAAGAAACAAATGGGCAGAGTTTTTTTCAACCTATTGCCCCTGCTCTTCTAGCAGTGAATAGACAGCTGTTAGGGATGCTTCCTGGGAGTGGGTGTGTGTGTGAAAAAAAGTTAATGTTGATTGACTGACAGTTGAGAGGCACGCCGCAAGAGCTATAGCTCAACCGCTGCAAGTCCAACACACACACACACACACAGGCTCTTAGAACACTTTTAACACAGTATTCCATAAGAGTCTGGGGCAAAAGTTGTAGAAACATGTAGGAATAAGACGGTAAGGTTCTCCAGTGGATAAGGTCGTATTTAAGAAACAGTAAACAGTGAGTTACTGTGATGGGGAGAAACCTGAGAGTGGCGAGATGTCACTATCAGGGGTCCCACAGGATTCTGTACCCCGACCCGTGCTATTTTTATATATAAACGATTTTATGGATAGTATACACTCGAAATATTTGCTAACGAGGAATATCCTTGAAAAAACTAATAAAAAAAATTATAAAGAAAGAGGAAGATATAGAGACTATAAGACCACCTGGACAAACTGAAAAGAATGGCCTAGTAAATGTCTACTAGAGTTTAACTCAAGAAATTGTAATGTAATGAAAACAGGTGAAGAGAGAACTAGACATAAGACAAGGTACATTAAGTGAGGAGAAATCCTTCAAGAATCTGGTAGATAGAAAAATCTGTGGAATATCACATCGAAATTGTCCCCAGAATATCACATGAAAAGGATTTCACCAGAGGCTTATGCTAGGTTAGCCAGCAAAAGAAACATGTGAATGGAACTATTCAGAACCTTGTCAGCCTGTCGGAAAACCCGACACCATTTACTAATATCACATTCAACAGGCAGAAATATTGCTGCTGCTGTTGTATAAACAAGTTACCCATAGAAAATGTAACTTGTAGTGGAGTTTCCGTCTATAGAAAACGGGATATCATTGCCACATACTATTATAATTCACCAGCTATTGTGTTGGAATTATTCTTAAATACATTAGTCTTTGGACTTTTACCATCATAAAAACATCTCATTTTTTAACTTAATTATTAGTAGCAAAATAGAGTAAATGTGACCTCTCTATCAAGTTACTACTGACATCTCTACAAAGTGAGGGAGGCGTCAGTAGTAGTAGTGAGGAGTGGTCAGCCATTGTTGTCACCACCGAGACGCATGGAGTGATTTAGCTCCTATCATATCTGGACAATGTCGGCCAGTAGCGTCAGTAGTATAGAGTGTCAGCCATTTATTAAGACCACAGAGGCGCAGAGAGCAAATTCAGCTCCTATTATATCTCTTGGACGAAGTGTAGTGGAGATCATATTAGTGATCTATCATCATCAACACACAGTCAACAATAAACAAGCTAAGTGTTCTGCCGAAACCCATTTATCTATTCATTTTTGGCCATTAATGTCTGTAGATGGGTGAGCCGGTTAGAATACGAAATCGCCTCAAACTAAGGTAATTAAGCCTTGGTCTTTATTTGGTTCAATGTACAGTGTTTTCTCTGATATAGCGGTCATATATTAGGATTCTGGCTTCATAGCTAGTGCCCTTTTGACAGGTCAAGACGAGGAAGCATGCTTTGTGTATCAGTTACCAGGGTGATGGAAGCTACCTCACACGAGGAAAATTTGGTGTCTACATCCTAGTTTTACCTGGTGGACTAAGGCCTGCTGTACAATAAGATAAGGAACCTCTTTAATGTTTCAACATATATATAGTTTAATACTGTAGTTTGATTGGCTGCATATATATAAATTCAATATAAACCCCCCCCCCTAATGTGTAGAATCGATTTGTGAGATTATTGCAGAAATACAGTCCACTTAACATCATACAAATTGCTATCGAAGTATATAAATTAACATAAATATAAATTCTATAAATTCATATAAATTAAATAAATATAAATCTCACAGGACGGTACCCACATTATTTGGACCTTCAGAACCGGATTAATGATCCTTTGAACCCACATTATTGATCATCTTCGAGTCGGATGACAGATATATGGTCATCTTAGTACCGGATGAACCAGTTAACCAGTGGATTCATTAAATATACTAGTGCAGTGTGAACAATACAAGCCAGTCAAAGACCGGCGGCGTTGCTTCGAGCGAGCGAGCTCAGGAGCCCCTCAAGCCCAGTTCAACCTCATCAGCGGTTTCATATGGTAACCCACAGATTTGGTGGATTTTTATTCAGTGGAATGACAGCGCTAATATTGAAGCCAGCCAAATTAGTGGCTGTGTCCTCTCGAGATTGTTCACGGAGTTCGTGGAGTTAAATTTCGTGAGAGAGATTATCCACGAATTTTGTGATGTTAATTTCGCGAGGTCAATTATATTTAATACTTCTTGATATATTAGAAGTTTCATAGAGGCTAATTAAGAGCTATCATCAATAATTGTGTATATTATTTCTCCAAATAGAGAATTATTTAATATATATTGCACTAGTTTCACAACACAATATTTACCTATTGCCAACCCACAACAGGGTAGGATATTACCATTGACTAGTTGAACTATTTATTGTTCATTCTAGTCCCATTATTACCATAGTCTAGTGGTACTATATTAAACAACCTAGCACCATTAATGAATGGTGCAGACCCTATTTTGGGTGTAATTTTATCAACTCGAGTTGAGTTGTGTATATATAATAATTTACTTATGATCATTACACCTTTGAGTGATTAATTAGTGTCTATACCATCCTAGGGTGATTTTGAGGAGCTAACCTAAAGGTACTTCCAGTGACACTGGTTTATCACTCAAATCATTAGTGTGTATGATTGTATATATATAATGTATTAATTTTAAGTGCTAACCTCTAGTAGAGGTAGGATTATCGCTTAGTGAGAGCAGAATTTTTACCCTAGGCTACCATCAGTGCTTATCAGCATTATGAGCAACACCAGTACAAGCCCCACAAGGCTTTATCAACTAGCCAGTATGGATAATGCAGGGAAATGAAAAGAACCCTTGCAGGTCTTAAAGGCCACTTAACAAGACAGATCAACTACCATCGATTCATCGGTAATCCTACTAAACATCAGGGCATAACCATGCTAAATTCTGCAGGAGGTAAATTACTTTCAGGCCCAGTATCAAGCCTGAGGAGACCTATGCCTGCAGATAAACAATACCAATAGAAATCTAATTTGTCAGCTGATTATATTTCTCCAGTAGCATATACTAAGGAGATTACAGCTGACTATACTGTGACGGTAAAGTGTTGGAGTATGGTGTTCGGCAGTCTTCCAATGGCAGATGTCAATGCCTGGTCACATACATGTAAAAAAAAAGAGACTGCTTGCCTGATAGTCTGTGGTAAGGTAGGGGAATACACACAAAACGCAAAATATAAACAATGAAATTTAATTACTCTAGAAATCAAAGTTAAAATAAAGACAATTCCTTGGCTTGGCAAAGTGCAAATATAACAAGTGAAAAAAAAACTTAACATAAAAAAATAATTACTGGTTTACATAAACAATAATACAAAAATGTAATACAAGTAAATGGTGCTGGAATATTAGCGCAAGCTAAGAACCGCTACTTGATACCGAGGAATATCAATTAGATGTTCACAAGCTCAGAGCACAAAATATTCTGAGGAAAGTCTCGTGGCGCGACCTAGACATTGACTTGGGTAGATGGCGTGCGTGGTGCGAAGCAGAAGTGGTGTGATCCTGACCAACCAATCAGAATGCAGACAGGCCAACACTAGTAGTTAGCGCGTTGAAGTGTCGCGCTGAGGAGAAGTGTGGGGGGTGCAGGAGTGGGGGGCATGCAGGTGTTGTGGCTGCCTTGACAAACGTTTTGCTACTGTTGAATGTATCTTGAATGTAGCAATGAACATGACAATGAAGGGAAGAGCAGGCTCAATCGCTCTTGAAAGAGATTATCGTCACAACTCTCCCTCGAAGCCTGTGGTTCCGGAAGAAGTCACGTTCTCGGGAGGTAGAGTGGTAGGTGGAGCTGCCTCTACCTCATGAACTCTGGAGAGGGCGTCGGCGATGATGTTATCACGCCCTTTGATGTAACAGATTTTCAGATTGAAGCCTTGTAGATATAAAGCCCATCGCAGCAGACGTTGGTTATTGAATTGGGCTTGATGTAGGAAGCGTAGAGGATTGTGGTCCGAGTAGATGGTGGTGCACCGAGCACCTTGCAGGTATGTTGCAAAGTGTTGCAAGTTCAGGGCGATGGAGAGGAGTTCCTTCTCTTTAGTGCTGTAGTTTTTCTGGTGAGGCTTCAACTTGTAGCTATAGTAGCTGACAGGTAGAACCTCCTCGCCTCGTTGCTGCATTAGGACACCCCCGATGCCAGTACCACTGGCGTCGACATGGAGGATGAAAGGCTTCGTGGTATCTGGCGAGGCGAGAATAGAAGTAGAACAGAGCAGGAATTTGAGTTGTTCGAAGGCAACGGTTTGCTGCATGGTCCAATTATACCGTTTGCTTGGGACTGTTAAGGTAATTAAGGTGTTGCTACTGTACTGAAGTTCCTCACAAACCTACGGTAATAAGAGGCAAGACCAAGGAAGCGCAGGAGCTGCATCCTGGTAGTAGGCTGTGGATACTCTTTAGAGCTTGAGTGTGGATATTAAACGGAGCCAGGCTGCCACTCCCTATTACATGACCCAGATAACGCACTTTACCTTTGGCAAAGGTGGACTTGCCCAGGTTGATGGTGAGGCCGGCTGTCAGGAGCTTGGCGAACAATCATTGCAGCTGGAGCAGATGTTCGCTCCATGTTGGATGCTACAACGATATCATCCAAATAGCGTAGGTGTTATCCAAGCCCTGGATGACGCGGTTAACAGCTCTCTGAAAGGTGGCCGGGGCATTGCACAGTCCAAAGGGAAGGCGTTCATATCTGAAAAGTCTGAATGGAGTAATGAAGGCAGATATTTCTTGGCTCACTCCGTTAAGCACACCTGATAATAGCCCTTGAGTAAGTCCACCTCAGGTAGCGGGCATTACCAATGGCGTCGAGGATTTCATCAATCCTAGGTACCCTGGGTACGCATCTTTGATCGTCACACTGTTTAGCTTCGATAATCAGTACACAGCGGATCTTACCTTGGGGTTTTGGTACCAAGATACATGGTGAGGCCCAGGGGGACTCATAAGGGGTAGCCAGTCCATGGTCTAGGAGGTACTGTACC
>WNGS01004511.1:1999888-2010923 GCA_020271785.1 Procambarus virginalis
CTACATCTACAACAACTACGACCTCCACTACATCTACAACAACTACGATTTCCACTACATCTACAACAACTACGACCTCCACTACATCTACAACAACTACAACCTCCAATACATCCACAACAACTACGATTTCCACTACATCTGCAACAACTACGACTTCCACTACTTCTTCAACTACTACCACCTCCACTACATCTACAACAACTACAACCTCCACTACATCTACAACAACTACAACCTTCACTACATCTACAACAACTACGCCCTCCACTACAACTACGACAACTACGACCTCCACTATATCTACACCAACTACGACCTCCACTACATTTACAACAACTACGACCTCAACTACATCTACAACAACTACGACCTCCACTACATCTACAACAACTACGACCTCCACTACATCTACAACAATTACGACCTCAACTACATCTACAACAACTACGACCTCCACTACATCTACAACAACTACGACCTCCACTACATCTACAACAACTACGACCTCCACTACATCCACAACAACTACGACCTCCACTACATCTACAACAACTACGACCTCCACTACATCTACAACAACTATGATTTCCACTGCATCTACAACAACTACGACCTCCACTACATCTACAACAACTACAACCTCCACTACATCCACAACAACTACGATTTCCACTACATCTGCAACAACTACTACTTCCACTACTTCTTCAACTACTACCACCTCCACTACATCTACAACAACTACAACCTCCACTACATCTACAACAACTACAACCTTCACTACATCTACAACAACTACGACCTCCATTACAACTACAACAACTACGACCTCCACTACATCTACAACAACTACGACCTCCACTATATCTACACCAACTACGACCTCCACTACATCTACAACAACTACGACCTCAACTACATCTACAACAACTACAACCTCCACTACATCTACAACAACTACGACCTCCACTACATCTACAACAACTACGACCTCCACTACATCTACAACAACTGCGACCTCCACTACATCTACAGCAACTACAACCTCCACTACATCCTCAGCAACTACAACCTCCACTACATCCACAACAACTACGACCTCCACTACATCTACAACAGCTACGACCTCCACTACATCTACAACAACTACGACCTCCACTATATCTACAACAACTACGACCTCCACTACATCTACAACAACTACGACCTCCACTACATCTACAACAACTACGACCTCCACTATATCTACACCAACTACGACCTCCACTACATCTACAACAACTACGACCTCAACTACATCTACAACAACTACGACCTCCACTACATCTACAACAACTACGACCTCCACTACATCTACAACAACTACGACCTCAACTACATCTGCAACAACTACAACCTCCACTACATCCACAACAACTACGATTTCCACTACATCTGCAACAACTACGACTTCCACTACTTCTTCTACTACTACCACCTCCACTACATCTACAACAACTACAACCTCCACTACATCTACAACAACTACAACCTTCACTACATCTACAACAACTACGACCTCCATTACAACTACAACAACTACGACCTCCACTACATCTACAACAACTACGACCTCCACTATATCTACACCAACTACGATCTCCACTACATCTACAACAACTACGACCTCAACTACATCTACAACAACTACAACCTCCACTACATCTACAACAACTACGACCTCCACTACATCTACAACAACTACGACCTCCACTACATCTACAACAACTGCGACCTCCACTACATCTACAGCAATTACAACCTCCACTACATCCTCAGCAACTACAACCTCCACTACATACACAACAACTACGACCTCCACTACATCTACAACAGCTACGACCTCCACTACATATACAACAACTACGACCTCCACTATATCTACAACAACTACGACCTCCACTACATCTACAACAACTACGACTTCCGCTACATCTACAACAACTACGACCTCCACTACATCTACAACAACTACGACCCCCACTATATCTACACCAACTACGACCTCCACTACATCTACAACAACTACGACCTCAACTACATCTACAACAACTACGACCTCCACTACATCTACAACAACTACGACCTCCACTACATCTACAACAACTACGACCTCAACTACATCTGCAACAACTATAACCTCCACTATATCCACAACAACTACGATTTCCACTACATCTGCAACAACTACGACTTCCACTACTTCTTCTACTACTACCACCTCCACTACATCTACAACAACTACAACCTCCACTACATCTACAACAACTACAACCTTCACTACATCTACAACAACTACGATCTCCACTACAACTACAACAACTACGACCTCCACTACATCTACAACAACTACGACCTCCACTATATCTACACCAACTACGACCTCCACTACATCTACAACATCTACGACCTCAACTACATCTACAACAACTACAACCTCCACTACATCTACAACAACTACGACCTCCACTACATCTACAACAACTACGACCTCCACTACATCTACAACAACTGCGACCTCCACTATATCTACAACAACTTCGACATCCACTACATCTTCAACAACTACAACCTCCACTACATCTACAACAACTACGACCTCCACTACATCTACAACAGCTACGACATCCACTACATCTACAACAACTACAACCTCCTCTATATCTACAACAACTACGACCTCCACTACATCTACAACAACTACGACCTCAACTACATCAACGACAACTACGACCTCCACTACATCTACAACAACTACGACCTCCACTACATCTACAACAACTACGACCTCCACTACATCCACACCAACAACCTCCACTACATCTTCAACAACTACAACCTCCACTACATCTACAACAACGATGACGTTAACTACATCTACATCGACTACATCCACAACAACTACGACTTCGACTACATCTACAACGACTACAACCTCCACCCCATCTTCAACAACTACGACTTCCACTACATCTACAACAACTACGATATCAACTACAGGTACACCAACTACGACTTCGACTACTTCAACAACTACGACCTCCACTACATCTGCAACAACTACGACCTCCACTACATCTGCCACAACTACGACCTCGACTACATCAACAACAACTACGACTTCCACTACATCTACAACAAGTACGACCTCCACTACATCTGCAACAACTACGACATCCACTACATCTTCAACAACTACCACCTCCACTACATCTACAGCAACTACGACCTCGACTACATCAACAACAACTACGACTTCCACTACATCTACAACAAGTACGACCTCCACTACATCTGCAACAACTACGACCTCCACTACATCTTCAACAACTACCACCTCCACTACATCTACAACAACTACGACCTCTACTACTTCAGCAACGACTACAACCTCCACTACTTCTACAACAACTACAAGTACATCAACAACAACAACTACATCTTCTACATCAACAAGTTCCACAACAATGTAAATACATGACTTTTTCACGAAGCTAATCGATTTGAAGTAAAAAGCCATTTTCCTTTTGTACGATGAATGGTTCCAATAGCTTAACAAAATGATGGTGGTGGTGATGATGTTTCTGTTGATGAATATAACCTCAGTTGATTTTAGAATATACAAGTAACTAGTGTGTATGTGTGTGTGTGTGTGTGTGTGTGTGTGTGTGTGTGTGTGTGTGTGTGTGTGTGTGTGTGTGTGTGTGTGTGTGTGTGTGTGTTTATATAGCTTTACGTTCCTGTGCACTACTGCACATATTCATGCATGCTGCTAACTGACGCACCTAGCAACACACTTTTGTTCTGGCTTAAATAAATTTTATAGATCTCGATTCATTCGTTTGTATATACCTCATGAATCCAGGGTACGCCTTTAGGTAATCTGTTTTAATTTACTTTCACATACGTATTTCATGAAATTGGGTCTTCAAACAGTAATACATATTACCAAAAAGGGTCTCTATTACATTGGTTATAAAGTTCTGTGAGCTTATATTTCTAGTTTCTTCAGTACTACTCGTATATTCGCTAACGTTGCACACATCACAGATGTCCTTCTGCTTTGTGACTCCTTTTAACACTTAGCATGTGTTATCTGACGTAAACCATTACTTCATCTTGAACCATCTCAGCTGCCTCTAAAATATATTTCAGATCTGATTCCTATACTAACGTAATTCTCAATGTTCTCCTATAAATATTCTCCATTCTGTGATTATATACTTCTAAACAGGTATTCTTTTACGCAGTTTAAACTCTTTGGCATTCCTGCCTGTCTTTTCGGTTCTTTAAATTACCATTGTTAAAATATTGTCAGTCTTATTGTTTTTGTCATCGAGATCTTCAAGTTGTTTCCTAACTTGCCACTATATTACTTACAAATCACTCAGCTATTTTTTTTTTTTTGTTAAGTCCTCGGCCCCTAATTCTTAACGATTAATGTGTTACGAATATCAAATACTGCATAACGGCTCATTATCTTAATCTGCGACTGAACTTTCTTGATATTTATTCCAATTACAAACAATAGGAATTAGGTTTTGCTATAAATCCTTAGAAATAAAATAGTTGGCTATTGATAGCTAATATCATTTATAATTTACTGAAAATGTAAATAAATTAGTTTTGTCGTTTTACAGAATATGTAGCATCATCGTTACTGACACTAGATGACAAAAAAAATAGTTGGAAACCATATATTTATATTTCTCATTTAATCGTATACTAATTATAAAATTTGGTCACTTTCATTCCGTAGTAGTGCTTTTGCCCAATACTAGGGTAATATCGTAGACAACAAATAATCCGAAATGTGTACCCGATTCTCGTTGTACACAAAGTGAAAGTTAACTTAAAAAATGAACTCATGCAAATGAAACACACACACACACACACACACACACACACACACACACACACACACACACACACACACCACACACACACACACCACACACATATATATATAATATATATATATATAGAGAGAGAGAGAGAGAGAGGAGAGAGAGAGAGAGAGAGAAGAGAGAGAGAGAGAGAGAGAGAGAGAGAGAGGGCCAGAAACTGAGTGGACAGCGCCCGGAATTCGTAGTCCTATGAACCAGGGATCGATAGTTGGGCTCGCAGCTCAAACGCTGCAAGCCCAACAAAACACACCACACACACACACACACACACACTACTAGAGGTATGAGGTATGAGCTACGAGGAGCGACTGCAGGAATTAAACCTCACTTCGTTGGAAGACAGAAGAGTTAGGGGGGACATGATCACCACATTCAAGATTCTCTGGGGAATCGACAGGGTTGATAGACAGGCTGTTTAACATAAGGGGCACACGCACTAGGGGACACAGGTGGAAACTGAGTGCCCAAATGAGCCACAGAGATATTAGAAAGAACTTTTTTAGTGTCAGAGTGGTTGACAAATGGAATGCATTAGGAAGCGATGTGGTGGAGGCTGACTCCATACACAGTTTCAAGTGTAGATATGATAGAGCCCATTAGGCTCAGGAAACTGTACACCTGTTGATTGACGGTTGAGAGGCGGGACCAAAGAGCCAGAGCTCAACCCCCCAAGCATAACTAGGTGAGTACATCTAAGTGAGTACACACACACACACACACACACACACACACACACACACACACACACACACACACACACACCACACACACACACACACACACAAGAATTAAGCAAGGAAGAGAAGGGTGGGCGGACTGCATTTTTTTGGACTGTCGGAAAGCCTTTGACACAGTACCCCATAAAAGGTTGATGCATAAGCTGGAGAAACAGGCAGGAGTAACAGGTAGGGCGCTCCAGTGGATAAGGGAGTACCTAAGCAATAGGAAGCAGAGAGTTACAGTGAGGGGTGAGACCTCAGACTGGCGTGAAGTCACCAGTGGAGTCCCACAGGGCTCTGTACTTGGACCTATCCTGTTTCTGATATACGTAAATGATCTCCCAGAGGGTATAGACTCATTCCTCTCAATGTTTGCTGACGACGCCAAAATTATGAGAAGGATTAAGACAGAGGAGGACAGCTTGAGACTTCAAGAAGACCTGGACAAGCTGCAGGAATGGTCGAACAAATGGCTGTTAGAGTTTAACCCAAGCAAATGTAATGTAATGAAGATAGGGGTAGGAAGCAGGAGACCAGATACAAGGTATCATTTGGGAGATGAAATACTTCAAGAGTCAGAGAGAGAGAAAGACCTGGGGGTTGATATCACGCCAGACCTGTCCCCTGAAGCTCATATCAAGAGGATAACATCAGCAGCATATGCCAGGTTGGCTAACATAAGAACGGCCTTTAGAAACTTGTGTAAGGAATCTTTCAGAACATTATATACCACATATGTCAGACCAATCCTGGAGTATGCGGCTCCAGCATGGAGTCCCTATCTAGTCAAGCATAAGACTAAACTGGAAAAGGTTCAAAGGTTTGCCACCAGACTAGTACCCGAGCTGAGAGGTATGAGCTACGAGGAGCGACTGCAGGAATTAAACCTCACTTCGTTGGAAGACAGAAGAGTTAGGGGGGACATGATCACCACATTCAAGATTCTCAGGGGAATCGACAGGGTTGATAAAGACAGGCTGTTTAACACAAGGGGCACACGCACTAGGGGACACAGGTGGAAACTGAGTGCCCAAATGAGCCACAGAGATATTAGAAAGAACTTTTTTAGTGTCAGAGTGGTTGACAAATGGAATGCATTAGGAAGCGATGTGGTGGAGGCTGACTCCATACACAGTTTCAAGTGTAGATATGATAGAGCCCATTAGGCTCAGGAAACTGTACACCTGTTGATTGACGGTTGAGAGGCGGGACCAAAGAGCCAGAGCTCAACCCCCGCAAGCACAACTAGGTGAGTACATACACACACACACACACACACACACACACACACACACACACACACACACACACACAGGCTCTCAGCAACACTTTAACGCAATGTACCATAAGAGTCTGGAACAAAAGTTGTAGAAACAGGCAGGAACAACAGGTAAGGTGCTCCAGTGGATAAGGGCGTATCTAAGAAACAGTAAACAGTGAGTTACTGTGAGGGGGAGAAACCTCAGAGTGGCGAGATGTCAATATCAGGGGCCCCACAGGATTCTGTACCCCGACCCATGCTATTATTATTATATATAAACGATTTTATAGATAGTATACACTCGAAATATTTGCTGATGAGGAATATCATTGCAAAAACTAAATAAAAAAAATATAAAGAAAGAGGAAGATATAGAGACTATTAGACCTCCTGGACAAACTGATAAGAATGGCCTAGTAAATGTCTACTAGAGTTTAACTCAAGAAAGTGAAAAGTAATGAAAACAGGGAAAAGTAGAGGGAAGAATCTGTGGAATATCACATCGAAACTGTCCCCAGAAGATCACATGAAAAGGATTTCATCAGAGGCCTATGCTAGGTTAGCCAGCAAAAGAAACTTGTGAATGGAACTATTCAGAACCTTGTCAGAACTACATTTGTCAGCACAACCTTGTCAGAACTACATTTATTAGCTCGGAGTATACAGCTCCAGCCTAGAGCTTGCTGAACATTAGACAAAGTTAGAACACATTCAGAGTTATGCTACTAGAATAGTTCCAGAGCTAAGAACTGTGAGATACGAGGAAAAGCTACAAGAAATAAACCTCACGTTCTTGTAAAACAGAAGAGTTTCGGGAGATATGATCTCCACCTACAAAATCCGCGCAGCAATTCACAGGGGCAAATGAAGACATAATATTTAGCCTAGGTGGAACGCGATCAAGGGAACACACAAGGAAACTCAGAAAACAATGTTTCATTATCAGAGTAGTTAACAAATAGCTTGCACTTGGAGAACATGCGGTGGAGGTAGGCTCCATATACATTTTCAAATGTACATATTATTCACCCCAATCGGCTCAAGAACAGGTACACCACTTGATTGACAGTTGACAGACGGGACCAAAGAGCAGAAGCTCTACCCTCACAAGCACCACTAGGTGAGTACATGCAAACCTGTAAATACCCACACTCACACGTAAGCGAGGGCACACAAACACACTCACATGTAAACACACACACACAGACGTAAAAACACACGAACGTAAACATGCACACATACATATACACAAATAAATACTTATGCAATCACACACCTGTTGATTGACAGTTGAGAGGTGCGACAAAAATAGCACAACCCCCCTCCCTTCCCCCAAATTCAAGCAAACCTTGGTGAGTATATAAACATACAATCGCATAAATACATATACACACATATATATACTTATACACATATGACTATACATACACTCGTACATTTATTTATTTACTTGTTTATACAATAGTTCTTACATTCGTTAACAGCCACTAGCATGCACAGCGATTCACGCAAGTCCTTAATCGTATGTTCCCCGTAATACAACCCGCCAAGTCGTTTAACAACCAGGAACCCATTTTATTGTTGGGTAAACAGACGCTACAGTTAAGGATTGGTGCACAGTAAATCCTCCCCGGCACGGATACGAACCCAGGACAAAGCGCTCGCGAAACGATAGTCGAGTGTCTTACCACTTCACCAAGGCGACATGTCTACATACACATACAGAAATGTACGTACATACGTGCATACATCTAGACACATCTGAGAGTTCTGGTAGCTGATTGGACAGCGCACGGTACACGTAATCCTGTGGCCCGGGTTCGATTCCCGGACTAGGCAGAGACAAATTGTCAGAGTTTCTTTCACCCTAATGTGCCTGTTACCTAGCAGCAAATAGGTACCTAGGAGTAAGACAGTTACGGAGTTGCTTCCTGGGTGTGTGTGTGTGTGTGTGGGCGGGAGGAGGAATTAGTTAGTAGTTAGTAACAGTTGATTGATTGACAGTTGAGAGGCGGGCCGAAAGTGAAGAGCTCAACCCCCGCAAGCACAACTAGGTGAATACACAAATATCAATACATTCATACATACACAACAACAACACACAATAAAGGTTTCCTCCTGGATTTTCAGTAAGCTATTGTGGGGGAATTAATGACTATTATTTTACTATTAATTTATTATTTTACTGTTACTCCCCCCTACTATTATTTGAACCCTCAGTCTCTCCCTATCGAGTAATTATCTGATCATTTATGATCATCTTCATTCTGAAGTGACTTATGTACGAGTTATATTCATCTCTTAAGTTAGAATATACATAATTTCATATTCCTTAAAAGCCTGAAGAACAAATTTCCTTATGCCATGCACAGTTCCGTCTATGAATTCATTCTTCCCTTTTATGTTTCAGAACAACTTTCTTATCTCACTTGTCCATTGTTTTTGTATTCTAATATTGCCCTGGAACAAAAGATCTTATCTAATCTAGGTATAGAAAAACCAGTATTTAATGCTTCAATGCATTAAATGTTATTTCAGTGTTATTTATGGACAATAGATTCGAAACCACAACAGTCTAGGTGAACACCATGTCCATCCTGTTTGGTCCTTCCCACTGTTATGGAACTCG
The DNA here is from genome assembly GCA_020271785.1 of Procambarus virginalis. Taxonomy (NCBI): domain Eukaryota; kingdom Metazoa; phylum Arthropoda; class Malacostraca; order Decapoda; family Cambaridae; genus Procambarus; species Procambarus virginalis. Next base: position 2,009,447 of record WNGS01004511.1, read on the forward strand.
TTTTCTCTGTTACATGCTGAGTCATAAGGTATCTTTTTGTCTTGGAATTCTGCAAGATTATCCTTTAAAGTCTCAGACGCTTCACACGGGTTCCTCGATACCTTCTCTCTTTCACCTTCATTAAAGTTACATTTATTAGCAGTTTTCTTAAATATTCTGTTTCTGCTTTAGTTTGTATCTCTATATTTTACCTTTTACTTTTATCTTTAACTGTTGAAACTTTTGAAACAATTATTCGCTGAAGTTACTTACCAAACAGATTTAGACGAAGTGTTGCACTTACTCAAAAAATAATTAAATTCTTTAAATTAATATTCCTATTTTCAGTAATGAATGATATATCAATTATTCAATAATTTAATAATAATTACTTAAAATATTTCTTTACATTTTAGAGTAACGTTAATTTTTTCATAACTGTTTTACCTTCAGGGTTGCAACAACACCAACGACTTCTACAACAACTACAACCTCCACCACATCTACAACAACTACGACCTCCACTACATTTACAACAACTACGACTTCCACTACATCTGCAACAACTACGACCTCCACTACATCTGCAACAACTACGACTTCCACTACATCTACACCAACTACTACCTTCATTACGTCTACGACCTCCTCTACATTCACAACAACTTCAACCTCCACTACATCTGAAACAACAACGACCTCCACTACATCTACAACTTCGACCTCCACTACATCTACCACAACTATTACCTCAACTACATCTACCACAACTACGACCTCCACTACATCTACCACAAGTACGACCTCCACTACATCTACTACAACTACAACCTCTACAACATCTACCACAACTACGAGCTCCACTGCATCTACCACAACTACATCTACCACAACTACGACCTCCATTACATCTACCACAACTACGACCTCCATTACATCTACCACAACTACGACCACTACATCAACCACAACTACGTCCTCTACTACATCTACCACAACTACGACCTCCACTACATCTACAGCAACTACTACATCAACTACATCAACAACTACGACCTCCACTATAACAACTACATTCCTCACTCCATCTACAACTACGAGTTCAACTTCAACTATTTCTACAACAACTACGACCTCCACTACATCTTCAACAACTACGACTTCCACTACATCTACAACAACTACAACCTCCACTACGTCAACAACAACTACGACCATGACTACATCAACAACAACTACGACTTCGACTACATCAACAACTACGACCATGACTACATCTGCCACAACTACGACTTCGACAACATCAACAACAACTACGACTTCCACTACATCTACAACAAGTACAACCTCCACTACATCTGCCACAACTACGACTTCGACAACATCAACAACAACTACGACTTCCACTACATCTACAGCAAGTACAACCTCCACTACATCTACAACAACTGCGACCTCCACTACATCTACAACAACTGTGACCTCCACTACATCTATA
>WNGS01004511.1:2027289-2047630 GCA_020271785.1 Procambarus virginalis
GGACATTCAACAAGGATATGCACGACTGTAAGAGGGACAATGCAGTTTGGACGCCGCAGGCGGCGCTCCATTAAGTGCCCGTGAGTAAGCATGCATGACCAATAAGCCTCCTTGCCAGAGCCATTTCCCACCACCGGTTACAGTTGGAGAAGGAAAGCCATGAGGACACACTTCTTAAGAGCTTGCAGTTTGTTACCAGTAACAAAAGACCAACAACCCTGCCAACGGGCAAAGATGGAGTAATGAATAAATGGGTAAAAGTTAGAATAAGGAATACCTTTACTGGGATGGGACAAAAGCGGATAGCTTCCTTAGCGGCGGCATACACACGTTCATTTAGGGACACGCCAATATAGCTGGGAACCCAACAAAACTCCACTTTCTTAAATCTACTGAAGATAAGAAACAGCCAATGCTGAATTTCGACTACCACGGGATGGACTGGATTAAAGGACTCTAGAGCCATGAGGGCACTGCAGGAATCAACTACAACAACAAAGGAGGATTGACAGGGTGAAAGCAGTTGACGAAGAACATAGAGAATAGTATAAAGTTCTGCCGTGAAAATGCTAGTCTCCGGAGGCAGGCAAGATGTGGTCGGGAAAAACAACAGAGTAGCCAACATCGTCTGTAGACTTAAACCCATCGGTGAAGACTCAAACGGAGTGGGAGTGGGGTGAAAAGTGTTCAAGAAAAAGATGTTCCAAAACTGTAGGAGGGGTAAAAGCTTATGTCACTTGGGTCAGGGTTTTACAAAATTTAGGAAGGGGGACCCTCCATGGGGGCAAGGACGGAACAACATTACGAGAAATATTGGTAACACTAAATGAAAGAGAATTCTGCTGGCGAGTCAACCGTACAGAAAGAGGGAGGTGGTGAAGGCGAACAGGAACCACAGGAGGGGCAAAAGTCAAAGAACGACATAAGCGAGACTGAGGGTGTTGTAAGAACCGCGCATGATAGCGAAGACAGTAGCGAACACGGCGCTCATAGAGAGAGAGGACGTCGGTTTCAACATTCAGGCTGAGGGTAGGAGTCAAACGAAAGGCACCAGAGCTGGGGCATAACCCAGTATGGTGCAGAGCATCAAGACGGCGAAGAGTAGAAGAAGAAGCAGACGAGTAAGCAGGGCAATCATAATCGAGTTTAGACAGAACGAGAGAGGAATGTAAAGAGAGAGGAGCGATCGCCTCTCCACTCCCCATGAAGTATAGGACAAGACCTTAGGTAAGTTAAGGGCCTTAGAGCATTCAACTCTGAGGCAAGAGATATGGGGCGACCAAGACAAACGAGTGTCAAAGATTAACCCCAAAAGCTTAGCAGAATCTATGATCGCAAGGAGATGACCATAAAGTGACAATGAGGGACGAAGAACGACCTGCTTCCAAGTAAAAGTCATGGCACAAGTCTTAGTTGTAGAGAACTTTACGCCATGATTGTTGGCCCAAGACGACACGGCATCAATCGCAAGTTGAAGTCGTCGTTGAAAGAAAGGAGTGTCATTACCCCAATAACAATGGGTAAGATCATCAATATAGAGCGCTGAGAAGATGCCAGAGGGAAGGGAGGAAAGAAGACCATTCAGAGCAACAAGGAAAAAGGCACTACCCTGGGTTACACCTTCGTATTCCCGAAAAGAGGCAGAGAGAGTGGTACCAAGCCTCACTAAAGGAGCGACTAGAGACGAAGCTTTGGAGGAAGAGAAGGAGGTTACCACGAAGACCAAAAGAACGAAGTTGGGACAGAATATAGTATCTCTAGGTGGTGTCATATGCCTTTTCAGTGTAAAAAAGGACAGCAACAACTGTCATTTTTTACTTCTTCGCAGCAAAAGCTGTACGAATATAGATCTCCAAGTTCGCCAAAACATCAGTTGTGCTGCAGCACTTGTGAGAACCAAATTGAGAAGGGGAGAAGTGGTGATAGTGTTCTAAGAACCACATCACACGGACATTAACCATACGTTCAAAGAGTTTCCAAACGAAACTCGTGAGGGCAATGGGGAGGAAGTCCTTAGGATATGTCCCCAGAGACCCCGGTTTCTGAATAGGGTGAACAACCGCATCGAGCCAGCCCTCAGGGACTGACGACGACTCCCAGACATGGTTATACAGATTCAGTAAATACAAAGACGTACATGGAGAGAGATGTAAATGTTATCTGAGCCCGCTGCCATAGAACCGCAGAGGGCCAGAGCAGACTGACGTTCAGAGAGAGAGGAGATGGTTATAGAGAAGTCGCAGACGAGTGCGAAAATCTAAGAGATGAGATTCAAGGACGGTCTTACGAAGAAGGAAGGTGAGAAAAGGAGCTAACAGCCGAAAAGTGGGAACCTAGTTCGGTCGCGACCGTCATTGGATCCGCCACAAGAGTACCACGGAGGTGAAGGACCGGCGAGACATCTGGAACAAACTTACCCACTATCTTGAGGATTTTCTTCCAGATCCGTGGCAGAGGAATATCGGACGTATTGGTGGAGACATAAGATATCCAAGTCTCATGTTTAGGTGTACAAATGGTCCTACAAGGCCACCACACTTGCCTTCCGAAACAAAATAAAAGAATCAGCCGTTTGCCAGCATCGGTGTTTCATCCAGGCTGCACGCTTACAGCGGACAGCTTGAGCACAGTCTGCAGTCCACCACGGAACGCACCTCCGCGTGCCTCGGGAGGTAGAGCGAGGAATAGAGCGGAGGGCAGCGTTGAAGACAGTGTCATGAAAGAGGAGGAGGGCTCGAGGGACAGGTAGAGAGGAGAGGTCAGTGAGAGTAGTATGGAGGGAGAATAGATTCCAGTCAGCCTTGACAAACTGCCACCTATGGAAGGAGAAGGAATGGTGAAGAGAGAAAAGGTAACAAGAATGGGGAAATGGTCACTATTATGGAGGTCATCAAGAACCCGCCACATAATCTAAGTAAAGAGACGACGTGCAGAGAGAAAGATCAAGACAGGAAAGGGTGCGAGTGTGGGAGTCCACATGAGTGGGTTTACCAGAATTCAGAAGAGACAGGGAAGAAGAGAGGACAAACGGATCGAGAAGGTGGCCCCGGGTGTTTGTCAGAAGATCACCCAGTGGGTATGCCAACAGCTTAAATCACCCAACAGGAGCACAGGCTTTAGTAAGGAGTCTAAGAGGTGCTTAAGAACAGGAAGAGAAAGCGGAACATTTGGGGGGAATAAATGGAACTGACCATATACCAATTTACTCACAAAGATACGGGCTGCAGAACATTGGATAGGCGGCTGAAAAATTAGGGGGACGAAGGGAATATCAGTACGAATCAAGAGAGCAGTAGAGTTATGAGCCCCAGCAAAAGCTGAGGGGAGGGGGGAGAGAGAGGAATAACTACGAATATGACCAGGATGAGCACCAAGCATCGATTCCTGGAAACATACACAATGCGGTGAAAACTGTGTAATCAGAAATTGGAGTTCATGGAGGTCGGCATGAAATCCATGAACATTCCATTGAAGAATAGACATTGTCAAAAAAAGAGAGGACAGCAACAGAGAACAATGAAGAAACAAAGGCAAAGAAGAACACATTATATTAAAGAAGTTCAGGATCAGGGTCAGTGAAGTCAGGGTTAGAGGGCATAGATAAACTTAATAAGGACGATGGAGGTAAGGCAGCAGGAGGACAGACCAGAGGTGGACGAACAGGGTCCGAAGTGGGAAGAGACAACGGAGAGGGGCGGTCAAGGACAGCAGTGGTACGTGGGGGCAAAAACAGGGGAGTGCATCTCAGCAAGGGCAACAACTGAGAGAATCGGAGGCTAAAGGAACATCCATAGCTAGGACCGGGGACCTCGACCACCGAAATGGGAGGGGACGGGGGTCCCTCCAATGCTGGACAGTGCGGCTAAGCGAGTAGCTGCATCCTGAGAAGGAGCAGCAACGACACTTGTACCAAATCAGATGGGGTTAAAAGTAACAGAGGCATACACCGAATCAACAAGGTGTTTATGGAAGAAGAAATCATCAGGAAGTGTAGAATCCATATGGGTGAGATCAAAGTATTTATTCCAAATCCGAACATTTTTACCATTGTGATCATTGCTGTCTTCTAATATGTGCTATCAATCTGCTGTATGGTGTCTATTAATCTTGTTTAAATTACCAATCAAGTTGTCAATGTAATCAATCAGAGCTTTAATATACCAATGTGCTTTAATATACTTACTAATCTCTCTCTCATCTCATTTATTTCTTGCAATGTATCTGTTATTATTTTATTAATTCTGCTAGAATTTACCTACTTAAAATTATCTGTTAGATTAAGAACCTGCCCGAAACGCTGCGCATACTAGTGGCTTTACAAGATTGTAAATACTATGCTATGTATTCTCTCAAACCAAATGTACCTTCTTGTATATAAATAAATAAATAAATAAATAAATAAATAAATAAATAAATAAATAAATAAAATAAATAAATGTAGCAGGACCAAACAAGGTATTGAACGTATTAGCACTGGAAGGGATCGTTCTAGGGCGTCTAGGGGGGAGTGGGCACCGAGCACCCCCCCCCCCAGAGGGGGCATAAAAGATGCAGTTGTCACGATGAGAGAAGTAGCTACTCCAGGTGATGAGGTGGTCACCACAGGGGGCTTGGGGCTCAACCCTACCACAGACGAGAGAGAGGAGCAGAGGGGGGTCAAAGGAGTAGCTTGGTCTGGGCCCAATGTAGCGGGGGGTACAGAGCCCCTACTCTGTAGGCCCCGGAGCGTTTCAGGCAGAGGATAATTAGGGGATAGGACACCCAAGAAGAGATAGGCAGGGGCTCTCTAAGGGTGCATCGTGACTATACGTCCCAAAATCACCACCTTAAGAACCGTCAGTCCGTCGAGATCGGGTTCAGCAACGAAAGGAAGATTGACAATAAAAGCGTCCCCTCGCTTGCGACGTTGGGTACCACAGTTCTATGGGTGAGAGAATGTACCTCCCCAAATACCTGGGCGTCAAAACAGAAGATGTCCGAAAGAATAATCAAGACTGGCAGAAGGTCAGTAGGAAAGACAATGAGAAAGGAGAAGAAGTGGGGGGGGGGGGAACGAAACATACGGAAGAGGAAACGGTGACCAGCATAATTAGTGAAGACGGCAGCAGGAGCATAAGGCCACAAAAGGACAGAGAACGTTCCATGGAGCATCACACCCCGGCAGCCGTCTACCAAGCCCCCCCCCCCCCGTCCCCCTCACGACGACAATGGGCTGGAAAGGGAAGGGGTCGCCGACACATAGGAGAAGCAATCTCGCCGATTGAACTAATCAAGAACTTAGGCACTGCTGTTGAATACTTAAGATGACATCATTTTGTCGGTGGTGTCTTGAGGGGCAGCGCAGATGAAGCCTATCATACCCAGCGAGGCTGCCAGGTAGGCAAGTGGCAGTGAGACATTTGTTCTATTGTGAGTGCTATATAACAATGCTGATTTAGCACTTTCTCCTCATAATTATCTTACCTTGGCGATTGTCATAGCTGATGGTTAAATTCTCACACGACAAAATCGCAATAACGTGATTATATATATATATATATATATATATATATATATATATATATATATATATATATATATATATATATATATATATATGTATATATATATATATATATATATATATATATATATATATATATATATATATATATATATATATGTTTATAGTAGTAGTAGTAGAAGCTAATACAATGTTTAGAGTAGGATGGTGGTATGGAACCAGCTTACTGGTTTCCCCCAGACACGCTTTCTATTCACGTGTGTGAGCCCAAAGTCACGACCAAATGTAATATTGTAGTGCCGAGTTTATCTTTATCTTTAGTTTTATTTTCCAGTTCAGGGATACAGAGAACCCTCAACTTTTCATTTCACAGGTTCACAAAAGTGAGAAATGTTCATTTACTCAGCTGGATATTGAACTGAAATCACCCAGTGTTGCAAGTTGCAGGAGTTTATAGGTATATTACCATGTTGGTACACAACAGTGATTATTATGGCAACAGTAACTTTAAGGTCATTGAGGGTCATTTAGTAGACTAGAAAGAAATGTAAAATTTGTTTGTTTCACTGAAAAACGAAACAAAACTAAAACTGTTATTCCTAAAAAAAATATATAATTTTTTCTATTTCAATGTTTTTTCCCCATGTATCTTCTATATGGATCTCTTTTTATCCAATTAATTTCGTCACTATTTAAATCTCCATGTATCAGTAATTTTGTTTCTGTATTGTTTGTGTCTGGCACACCGTTCCTTTCGGTAACTTTCAAGCTTCTTTTTATTAATCGAATCCCACTCTTCTTTTGGTCTCCTTCTGTTAGGCTACGGAGGACATATTGCTGCTATTTCCGTCTGTTACCCACCACGTTTCATCGTTCAACGGGATGCTGAGATTAATTTTCTTCTCGCATGTTGTCATCCTCGAAGCGCAGTTGTGTGCTGATAAGCAAAGCTATAACCCATTCCCTGTGCTGTTGTACTTTTCCGTTCACCACCTCATAGTTTGATCATAGGTAGGGAGGTACAGAGCATCCTGGTTTAAGTGTCGCATTGGGGCTGGCGCGTCTTTCAACGCGAATAATGACAGGAAAATTACGAGAAAGAGGTTCTTAGCGTTTGCTCTGACTCGGATATTTTAATAGGTTTAGCATTTATTTGTTTTTTAAACAATGAATTATGCGGTTAACGTCATTTAGAAAGTCTTGGAGATTAATCCCATGCACTCAGTGCATCTCTTTATTCCGAAAATATTCCCAACATGCCTTTAAAACATATTCGAAAGTGAGAGAGTACCTTTGCTTTCTTGTCTGCGTCGTCGTTGCCTGAGATTTTCATATGAGCACAGATTCTTGAGAAGAATGCATTGATAATTATTCTTAATATCTTAATCTTCACCGTTACCATGTCTGCAGTTAAATGTTCAGAGATTCTTTCCTGAAATTCAGTTTCCTTCTTTGCAGCTCCATTGAACTGTTAACACCTTTAAGCTGTTCATCTTTACAACCCTTTATATCGTTCCTGTTTCTTCTGGATAACTGAAGAGGTAGTTGGGTCTTGTCTCTTACAGTGACTTGCTTGGTCCTCTGGTTGTGTGACATCACTGCTGAGTTGGTGCTGCATCAGTGATATGGTCATTTAAGGTTTCTGATGTGTTGGTATTTATTACAAGGAGCTGATGCCATGTTAACGGGAAAGCAACGATTTTTTTTTAAAGTATTAATTAGGTAGTTCTGTTTTGGATCAATTTCGGGCGTGGAAATGTTGATTTTATTGGTCTGGTGATTTTTATGCCTCTGGCTTAATGGTGCCGACCTCCCCGGCGCTAAAGGGGGAGAGAGTTGATTGAATTTGTATTCTGTTTTTGTGTGATATCTCTCGTGTATGAGCCTTATTGTATAATTCCCAGCGGGTTTTTTGCTATGTATGGGTAAGGTTGATATATCTTGTCAAGTGCATTATGACCGCGGGTGTGTGGCACAGCTGTGGTAGTGTTGACATGGCGGTGCTACCCTTCACTGTAGGATGTAGGTATGTTTGTTTCGTGATGTCGTAAAATGTTTTCATGTTAAAGTGTATTGAACTCACTCTTTCGTGTACCGCCACCACCCCTCTCCACCTTCTTCCCCTCCCCCCCCCCCCCTCTCGTTCACTTCCTACTATCTCCTCCCCTTCCAGTGACGTCCCCTCCTACCCCATTCACTGCACCTGGCAAGAGAGACATCCGAACGCAACGATTCATAAAGAGCTCGCAAAGAGAACCGGTCGCCATTGCTGGGCTCTGTGTCGGTGTAGTAGGCAGCCGTCCTACCCCGGATGCTCGATGTAGAGCGCGCACCCGCCAGCAAGAGCAGAGACCGTAGCTGGAACGCTGCGTCAACACCACACTAACTCTGCCACCACCATGAAGACCTTTCTCGTGCTAACTGCCCTTGTCTCTGTTTTCCTTCTGGCGCAGGTAAGAGCGAGATATTTCTGGCTTACAATGTGCTTTAGGCGTCATTAGATTATTTATTTTAAGTGTGAAGACAAGTGTCACGATCAACATTTCAAGAGTCTTTAGCTTATACTTAAATCCATTGATACAATACCAAAATAGTGTTGTACGGAATCCGGTTCTAATATTACCACAAGCGATGAAGGAAAACTTGACAAACTAGTAATCAGACTGTCGTGTAACTGGTGACACAAACACACACACAATACACTGATATAGTCTATAAGTTGCCTGTAGTGTTTATATCGCAGCCAGTAACGTGATCAAGACGTGTTCAGACCCCCAAGCGCCGTGAATCTCCAATTTGTTTTTCTTCTAATTTCTTTTCACATTCTGAGCACATTATAACGTGTGGAAACAAACATTTCATTCGCTTATACCACCAGAGCCTCCGACACAGGCCTAATGGGTAGAGAGTGTTACAGGCTTCCGCTTGTGTGATGATCCTGACTTCGAAACCCCGATGGTCGAAGTGAATGAAATGTGGTTTCCCACATTAATGGGGTTAGCCATTTACATGACTAAGATATCGATCACCTTATATCTCTACGCTCAAGTGGCACTCCAGGGTAGGTCTGAAGTCCCAGTTGGGTACCACATGCATGTCTCTTGCATCTTTCCTTATTGTGTTGAGAGACAGATGTATGCACAGGGGGATGGATAGTGGTAGATGTATAGGTACATAGACTATATATAAATATATATATATATATATATATATATATATATATATATATATATATATATATATATATATGTGTGTGTGTGTGTGTGTGTGCGTGTGTGTGTGTGTGTGCGCGCGAGCGCGCGTATCAAGCTTGAATGGTCTACAAGCCAACATGCATCAGGAAACTCTTGACCCCTGAAGGATTCAAACCCGGTAAGCCAGGGCCTCCATGCCCCTTGACGTTTCCAGTATTATAAATACTTGGCCAAACTGATTGTATAAAAGTATTGCAAGTCTCCTCTCTCCTTATCTCACAATCTCCCTCCATCCCTCCCTTTATTCTTTCTATTCCCCCTTCCAGTGAATAAAACATGCTCGAATAACGTGGAATCAACATTATCGATGTGGAATCGATGTTGATTGAACGTCGATAAAAGACAAGAATAAGCTTAGAAAACACTAAGATTTTAGTGTTTTCTAAGCTTTGATTTTTGTGTTTTGGTGTTTTTTTTACTTTGGTGTTTTCTAACATTTTGATTTTACAAACCCACAAAATGTGGGTTTGTAAAATCAAACCCACATTTCAATCTTCATACCATTCGTTATCGGAATAGGAGCCTGTCTTATTTAATGACAGGCATGGTAGTCGACCTCAACCTCTCTATGACTCTCGCAATACAATCATAATTCTCGATGGATAGTTGTGTGAGGCTAACTGTAGCCGCCTGGCCTCCAGCCTCCATCACGCAGCAAGCTGGTGGTGTGGGAGTACACACGGGCCGCCGCCACACTGGTCAGTACCTATCAAAGAAAGGTGATGCTGCTTCTTTCAGGAAAATGCAGAAAACCATCAAATACAGAGGTCTGGCACATTGCTACAGATTTATTGCGATTGGTTCGGAAACTCTGGTTCGTGGGGCAAATGAAGTTCCTGAAAGAAATGGGTGACAAACTTTAGGGTTACAAAATAAAAAGAGAGCGACAAGCTTCTTGTTGTAGCGCCTCAGTGCTGTAGTTAAGAGGGGGAAATGTCTGCTGCATCTTGGGCACACGTCCAACCCCGGAGGAGATCGAGGAGGTGTTTGATTTGCAATAGTTAACAAGCTGGTTTAAGATATCTATTAATTATTCCTTTTGTTTTGTTCTTCGTTTCATCACTGTTATGGTCATAAAAGAAAAGTTAGTTGTGAAATAATAACCATTTTCTATACTTTGGAGACATAAACAATTAATAAACAGCCCTTACTACCCGGAAACAAAAAATAAATATACATGTGTTACACACTGTAATGAGACACTTCCTAAATTCTAACTATTTTTCAGGACACTGTTCTTGGAGAGCAACATGTATTGGATCGACCAAGGAACAAAACCACAGCTCACAGCCACAATAACAGAAATGTTGCCTTCGACAACCATGACAGAGGACACCATGTCAGCTCCACAGATGGAGAAGATCACGGTGTTAAAAAAGAGAAAGACGATCATCGTGTCAGGAACGGATTTATAAGTGGTGACGAGAGTATGGGAGGTTATCGTCACGTCAGAGATAGCAATAACAGTCGTCGTGTCAACAATATAGAACGCTTTCTCAACGACTCCGAAAAGTACCCGAGTGGCAACAAGAGGAGCAACGACAGAAAACGTAGAGTTAAATTTAGAAGAAAACGCACCGTGAAGGGAAGAGGGGAACTCGGTAACTCGAATGGGAGAGAAGGTTCCCATAACTCAGATGAGAGAGGACGGCCAAGTAAAAAATCTGAATTCCATGATGGTATCAACAAGACTGGCCAAGCAGGAAGCAGCCACAGCATGAAGGAGAAGGACACTGTTTACGGTGCAAATAACGGAGAGCGGGATCCCTACGTCAAGAATACACAACAAAGTCACCTCTTTATAGAGAGGGATGGCGAACACCGCCCCAAGAACAAGAGTGATCGCAGCACCAAGAACAAGGGAGATCGCCCCACCAAGAACAAGGCAGATCGCAGCACTAAGAACAAGAGTGATCGCAGCACTAAGAACAAGAGTGATCGCAGCACTAAGAACAAGAGTGATCGCAGCACTAAGAACAAGAGTGATCGCCGCATCAAGAACAAGGATGATCGCCCCACCAAGAACAAGGCAGATCGCAGCACTAAGAACAAGAGTGATCGCAGCACCAAGAACAAGAGTGATCGCAGCACCAAGAACAAGAGTGATCGCCGCATCAAGAACAAGGATGATCGCCCCACCAAGAACAAGGAAGATCGCCGCACCAAGAACAAGGAAGATCGCCGCACCAAGAACAAGGAAGATCGCCCCACCAAGAACAAGGAAGATCGCCCCACCAAGAACAAGGAAGATCGCCCCACCAAGAACAAGGAAGATCGCCGCACCAAGAACAAGAAAGATCGCCGCACCAAGAACAAGGAAGATCGCCCCACCAAGAACAAGGAAGATCGCCCCACCAAGAACAAGGAAGATCGCCCCACCAAGAACAAGGAAGATCGCCGCACCAAGAACAAGGAAGATCGCCCCACCAAGAACAAGGAAGATCGCCCCACCAAGAACAAGGAAGATCGCCGCACCAAGAACAAGGAAGATCGCCGCACCAAGAACAAGAAAGATCGCCGCACCAAGAACAAGGAAGATCGCCCCACCAAGAACAAGGAAGATCGCCCCATCAAGAACAAGGAAGATCGCCGCACCAAGAACAAGGAAGATCGCCGCGCCAAGAACAAGGAAGATCGCCCCACCAAGAACAAGGAAGATCGCCCCATCAAGAACAAGGAAGATCGCCGCACCAAGAACAAGGAAGATCGCCGCGCCAAGAACAAGGAAGATCGCCCCACCAAGAACAAGGAAGATCGCCCCACCAAGAACAAGGAAGATCGCCCCACCAAGAACACCAAATATCGACACAACAAATCTAAACATCTCGCAGGAGTCCCTGGAGACCTGGAGACCAAGAGAGAACTTACAAGTAAGTCGAAGAAAAACAAGAATAGAAAGAAAAGTGACAGAAAACTTAAAACCACAAATAAAAATGCAAGAAAGACACTTAAACAAAACAAGGGAAGGAAAGCAAAGAAGAACGTCAAAAGAGCAAAGAATGTAAATGAAAAGAAAGCAACAACAGATAATCAAGGGGAAAGAGCAAATATGCAAAAGAAAAGTTCTAAGAAATCCAAGAAGCAAAAGGAAAGACATCTGAATGCAAAAAAGCAAAAAACAGGCGAAAAGAACGAAAAGAAGCTCACCAAACGACTAAGAAATCAAAGGAATGATACAAAGAAACCCAAAAAGAACAAAATAGCAAGGCGACATAATAAAGGAACAAAGAAAGGCAAAAATCCCCGCAAAATAACAAAGAAGCAAAAGAAAAAATCAAAGAAAACAAAGAAGTTCAACAAATTACATAGAAAACCAAATAAAGAAGCAAAGAAAAGAAAAAGTCTCAACAAAAGAGTAAAGTTTCATAAGAAACAAAACAGAGACACGAAGAAAGCACATAAGCAAAAAAGGACACGTAAAGAACAGGAGAAAATGAAACGCAGATATATGAATATGAGTAACAAAAGTGCCTTGAGGAACAAGGCTAAAAAATATAACAGGATAAAAAAGCAAAACAAAAATTCAAAGCAAGTTAAAAAGCCAAATAAAAGTTCTAAGAAAGTCGAAAAGCAGAAGAAACAAAATAAACTTTCCACGAAAGTAAAAAAGCAAAAAAATATTATCAACAGTATAAAAAACGCGCAAAAGTAGCAAAAAAGTTAAACAAAAGAAAAAGAAAACAAAAGAAAGGTGCAAAGAAGAGGAGCAAAATACAGACGAAGCCAAAAACAATGAAAAAGAAAGTAAAAAAGTACAAAGAAAAACCGAAGAATCAAAATAAAAGTGTCAAGAAGGGAAAAAGTGCGAATAACAAAATAAGAAAATTTCCCAGCAAGTCAAACAAAAGAGCAAAGAAGAAAAATAACCAGAAGATTGCACTTAAAAAAGAAACCCACAAACCCGGACGAAGAAACAAATACGGGAAGCACAAAAATTCGAAAAGAAGGAAGACCGATAGAGGCAACAGGAACGGCAGGAGGCAGAATAAGAATAAGAATAAGAAGAAGAATAACAAGAATAAGAAGAAGAATAAGAAGAATCAGAAACTCGATGTGAAAAAGGACAAGAAGGTCCCACACTCTAAACAGAAGAGGCCTCATGGCGGCCACTACCATCACGGCGCCAAAAGAGAGGATTGCAAGTCCAAGAAAGCTTGCACCAAGCTGGGCGGGAAGTGCACTCGACGCAACAAGTGCAAGACCAAAGTGGTGGCTGGCAAGTGCAAGGGTCGACAGTGCGAGTGTTGCCTCTCCCGTAAGTTGTTCTGTCTCTATCTATCTCTCTCTCTCTCTCTCTCTCTCTCTCTCTCTCTCTCTCTCTCTCTCTCTCTCTCTCTCTCTCTCTCTCGTCATCTGTGTCACAGAGTGACCCTAAATTTTATATTTGACCTCAGTCCAGTGTTAATAAACTAACACTTGCATTGACATAAAAATTAACAATCAAACCTTTATTAACAAAAAAAATGATCCTGCAGTAAATTATAAACACAGATATCATCATGTCGAAATAATTATTTTAGTCACCCAGACTCTGTTATGGGCCGACAGTTGTGCGGTTAAGCCCAGCAAGAAATGCGACAAACACAGAGGCGTGTGTAAGGAGAAGTGCGGTGTGGAAGAGCAAGAGATCCCGAAGGGGTGTGGTAAGAAGTGCAAGTGTTGCGCCGGGCCGTGCACGCCCTCGCCACAGTGTCTGCAGTACGGCGGTTATTGCGTCCGCAAGAAGAAGCAGTGTGCCGGATGGACAAATAAAGCCGGCTGCAAGGGGAAGAAATGTCTCTGCTGGCTACGCCAGTGAGTGTTCCCCCCCCCCCCTTTCTTCTCTTGTACACACTAGCTCACACACTCACCTGCATTCATACACACACGCACACACATTATATTATATATATATAATATATATATATATATATATATATAGATATATATATATATATATATATATATATATATGTCGTACCTAGTAGCCAGAACGCACTTCTCAGCCTACTATGCAAGGCCCGATTTGCTTAATAAGCCAAGTTTTCATGAATTAATTGTTTTTCGACTACCTAACTACCTAACCTTACCTAACCTAACTTTTTCGGCTACCTAACCTAACCTAACCTATAAAGATTGGTTAGGTTAGGTTAGGTAGGGTTAGTTAGGTTCGGTCATATATCTAAGTTAATTTTAACTCTAAAAAAAAATTGACCTCATACTTAAGGAAATGGGTAAGTTTATCATTTCATAAGAAAAAAATTTGAGAAAATATAATAATTCAGGAAAACTTGGCTTATTAGGCAAATCGGGCCTTGCATAGTAGGCTGAGAAGTGCGTTCTGGCTACTAGGTACGACATATATATATATATATATATATATATATATATATATATATATATATGTCGTACCTAGTAGCCAGAAAGCACTTCTCAGCCTACTATGCAAGGCCCGATTTGCCTAATAAGCCAAGTTTTCATGAAATAATATATTTTCTCTAATTTTTTCTTATGAAATGATAAAGTTACCCATTTCATTATGTATGAGGTCAATTTTTTTTTATTGGAGTTAAAATTAACGTAGTTATATGACCGAACCTAATCAACCCTACCTAACCTAACCTAACCTATCTTTATAGGTTAGGTAAGGTTAGGTAGCCGAAAAAGTTAGGTTAGGTTAGGTTAGGTAGGTTAGGTTATCGAAAAACAATTAATTCATGAAAACTTGGCTTATTAGGCAAATCGGGCCTTGCATAGTAGGCTGAGAAGTGCGTTCTGGCTACTAGGTACAACATATATATATATTATATATATATATATATATTATATATATATATATAATATATATATATATATATATATATAGATATATTAAAATATATATATATATATATATATATATATATATATATATATATATTATATATATATATATATATATATAGAGTTGGGCATGAAGCATAGACACAGTGTATTCCCATATTCAACAGGACTTGATGAAAAAACGTAAATTTGACCCCTCACTAGCTCTGGAGCTCTTGGGAAGTGGTGATCTTTGGAGTGTTGAAATGCCCCAAATTACCATTTCTTTTAAGGGTCTGAGTGTGGTGTAGTGGGTTAACGCGTTACCTGTCATGCTGGTGGCTGGAAGGCTTCTGTGCTGGCTACGGTTCCAGTCTCCTGGTGGGAAAGTGTTCTATAGTTGAATAACTACTCTCGCGTGTTTAGGCGAGTTGGGCATATATATATATATATATATATATATATATATATATAGATATATACAACACAATATTATATTTATATTTAAGCAAGACTAGTTTGGGAGTATTTTGATGAAAGTTTATACGTACGAAGCTGAGGGTTAGTAGGATAGTGCCTGGGTTGAGGGGTGGGAAGAGGGGGGTGCTCAGGAATATTAACCGGAGTGCACACACAACGGCGAAATCAAAAGCAAAAACCACTGCCAGTATTGGACCTATTCGTACAAGTGAAGGTTCATACACGGAGGATGACAAAGAAATTAGTGAAATCCTAAAAAGCAGTATGAGGACATGTTTAGCACTCCAATAAACAACATGAAAGTGGAAGATCCAGATAATTTCTTTATGCGGGATATTCAAACCCCTGTAAATATAACTGATATCAACACGAGCGCACTAAATTTTGAAAGAGAAATTGAAAACATGCCCATGCACTCGGCCCAGGTCCTGACTCATGGAATTCAATATTTATAAAGAAATGCAAAGTGCCGGTAGCACAGGCACTCAGTATAGTGAGGAGGAAGAGCTTGGACACGGGGGAGATACCAGATGCACTTAAAGTAGCAGACATAGCCCCTCTACACAAGGGAGGGAGCAAAGCATTGGCAAAGAATTATAGACCAGTTGCACTAACATCGCACATCATAAAAGTATTTGAGAGAGTGATTAGGAGTCAGGTCACCAATTTCATGGAGACCAATGACCTTCACAACCCAGGCCAACATGGATTTCGAGCGGGAAGATCGTGCCTCTCACAGCTACTTGAGCACTACGACAAAGTCACTGAGGCATTAGAAGAAAAACAGAATGCTGATGTGATATACACGGACTTCGCAAAGGCTTTCGATAAATGTGACCATGGCGTGATAGCACACAAAATGAAGTCAATGGGAATAACTAGTAAAGTAGGACGCTGGATACTCAGTTTTCTGTCAAACAGGACTCAGCGAGTAACGGTCAACCATATAAAATCTAGTCCAAGTGCAGTTAAAAGCTCTGTACCTCAGGGTACAGTCCTTGCACCGCTGCTTTTCCTTATTCTCATATCAGATATAGACAAAAATACAAGTCACAGCTTCGTATCATCCTTTGCAGACGACACAAAAATCAGTATGAAAATCACCTCGGCTGAAGACATTGAAAAACTTCAAGCTGATATTAATAAAGTTTTCGACTGTGCATCAGAAAATAACATGATGTTTAACAGTGATAAATTCCAGGTACTCAGGTACGGTAAAAATGTGGACCTTAAACATAATACAGAGTACAAAACACAATCAAATGTACCCATAGTAGGAAAACAGCACGTAAAGGATTTGGGAATAATAATGTCTGACGACCTAACGTTTAAGGAGCATAACCAAGCAAATATTGCGACAGCCAGAAAAATGATAGGATGGATTACGAGAACTTTCAAATCCAGGGATCCCATCACAATGGTTGTACTCTTCAAGTCACTTGTGTTGTCCCGTCTTGAGTACTGCTCAGTACTCACTTCCCCCTTCAGAGCAGGAGAGATTGCTGAAATAGAGGGAATACAGAGAACATATACGGCACACATAGACGAGGTAAAGCACCTAAATTATTGGGATCGTCTCAAAGCTCTCCAAATGTACTCACTAGAAAGAAGACGAGAGAGATATCAAATAATATACACATGGAAGATACTGGAGGGCCAAGTACCAAATCTGCACAGTAAAATAACGACGTACTGGAGTGAACGATATGGAAGAAAATGCAGAATAGAACCAGTGAAGAGCAGAGGTGCCATAGGCACAATCAGAGAACACTGTATAAACATCAGAGGTCCGCGGTTGTTCAACGTCCTCCCAGCAAGCATAAGAAATATTGCCGGAAGAACCGTGGACATCTTCAAAAGGAAACTAGATTTATTCCTCCAAGGAGTGCCGGACCAACCGGGCTGTGGTGGGTATATGGGCCTGCGGGCCGCTCCAAGCAACAGCCTAGTGGACCAAACTCTCACAAGTCAAGCCTGGCCTCGGGCCGGGCTTGGGGAGTAGAAGAACTCCCAGAACCCCATCAACCAGGTATCAACCAGGTATCAACCAGGCCTTGTGCGGGCGTCCGAAGAAGCGGACGCCTCACCCCACGCTGGAATAACTTAGCTATATATATATATATATATATATATATATATATATATATATATATATATATATATATATGTGTGTGTGTGTGTGTGTGTGTGTGTGTGTGTGTGTGTAGTGTAGACTCTTAGTGTAGACTTAGTATATATATATATATATATATATATATATATATATATATATATATATATATATATACTAAGTCTACACTAAGAGTCTACACTACACACACACACACACATATATATATATATATATATATATATATATATATATATATATATATATATATATATATATCTATATGGAAAACCACAAAGAAATGGGGAAGAGAGATGAACGTTTCGGCCTGTTAAAGCCGTTGTCAACACCAGACTGACTAGAGAAAGAGAGAGAGGATACAGGCCAGCATTTGGAACCTGACCAACCCATCTCTAGGGAAAGAATTACCGAAAAATTAAGATTAATAATTCTAACACGAATTTTCTCTATATTTCATATGTTTCTTTTCGCTGTCGGTGGTAATTGAAAAATCAGTTCTCCAAAATTAATTTTTATTTCTAGTGTGACGCGACGCTAGAACGCGTTTCGTAATAACTTATTACATTTTCAAAGACTTTACGTTACACACACACAACTAACACTAAACAGAGTTTAAACAGCTTTCATTTTATACCTGCATTTCGGTGAGGTGATATGTTACAATAGTTTTGGATGAGGTGAAAACAAACTTTCCACTCAAGCCAGAATACGAAATAACGGGGTATAAGCTAAAGGGAAGAATGGAAGTAACTGCAGAAGGCCTATTGGCCCATATTTCTTGATGCTTCTATATTGGAGCGGAGTCTTGAAGTGGGTAGAATATAATTGTGCATTAATTGGCTGTTGATTGCTGGTGTTGACTTCTTAATGTGTAGTGCCTCGCAGATACCAAGCCGCCTGCTATCGCTGTATCTTTCGATGATTTCCGTGTTCTTTGTTAAGACTTCTCTGGTGATGGTCTGGTTGTGGGAAGAGATTATATGTTCCTTGATAGAGCCTTGTTACTTATGCATCGTTAATCGCCTGGAAAGAGATGTTGTTGTCTTGCCTATATACTGAGTTCTTTGAGGCTTACAGTCCCCAAGTGGGCATTTGAAGGCATAGACGATATTGGTCTCTTTCAAAGCGTTCTGCTTTGTGTCTGGAGAGTTTCTCATGAGTAGGTTGGCAGTTTTCTTGGTTTTATAGTAAATCGTCAATTATATCTTCTGATTTTTGTCTGTAGGGCTATAAACAATATCTTTCAGGACCCTTTCCTCCGTTTTATGAGCTGTGGAAAAGAAGTTCCTGTAAAATAGTCTAATAGGGGGTACAGGTGTTGTGTTAGTTGTCTCTTCAGAGGTTGCATGGTGTTTCACCTTCCTTCTTATGATGTCTTCAACGAAACCATTGGAGAAGCCGTTGTTGACTAGGACCTGCCTTACCCTACAGAGTTCTTACCTTGAGGTGCTTCCGGGGCTCAGCGTCCCCGCGGCCCGGTCGTCGACCAGGCCTCCTGGTTGCTGGACTGATCAACCAGGCTGTTAGACGCGGCTGCTCGCAGCCTGACGTATGAGTCACAGCCTGGTTGATCAGGTATCCTTTGGAGGTGCTTATCCAGTTCTCTCTTGAACACTGTGAGGGGTTTGCCAGTTATGCCCCTTATGTGTAGCGGAAGCGTGTTGAACAGTCTCGGGCCTCTGATGTTGAAAGAGTTCTCTCTCAGAGTACCTGTTGCACCTCTGCTTTTCAACGGGGGTATTCTGAACATCCTGCTATGTCTTCTGGTCTCATGTGATGTTATTTCCGTGTGCAGGTTTGGGACCAGCCCCTCAATTATTTTCCACGTGTAAATTATTGTGTATCTCTCCCGCCTGCGCTCAAGCGAGTACAGATTTAGGCTCTTTAGTCGGTCCCAGTAATTTAGATGTTTCATTGAGTGGATTCTAGCAGTAAAGGATCTCTGCACGCTCTCCAGGTCAGCAATTTCTCCAGCGTTGAAAGGGGCTGTCATTGTGCAGCAGTACTCCACTCTTGAGAGCACAAGCGTTTTGAAAAGTATCATCATCGGTATAGCATCTCTAGTGTGAAAAGTTCTTGTTATCCAACCTGTCATTTTTCTTGCAGTTGTGATGGCTACTTTATTGTGTTCTTTAAAGGTAAGGTCTTCCGAAATGAGTACACCCAGATCCTTTACAATGCCTTTTCGTTCTATGTTATGATTTGCCTGAGTTTTGTACGTGGTTTCCGCTTTTATATTTTCAATTTTTCCGTAGCGCATAAGCTGGAACTTATCCTCGTTAAACACCATATTATTTTCTGTAGTCCATAGAAAGACCTGATCTACATCTGATTGGAGGTTTGCTGTGTCCTCTATGTTGCCAACTCTCAGGAAAATCCTAGTGTTATCTGCAAAGGATGATACAGTACTATAGGTTGTGTTCTTGTCTATGTCGGATATGAGGATGAGAAAAAGTACTGGGGCAAGCACAGTACCCTGGGGGACTGAGCTCTTCACGATTGATGGGCTGGATTTTATTTTGTTGACTATTACACATTGACTATTCTTCATCGACTTGCTTCCATCCTGAGCTGTGGCTGAGAGCACGGTCGACATAAGTGTTAACAACACTCCTCTTGTACCTATCTGGGCAGTCACTGTTGGCATTGAGGCACATTCCTATGTTTGTTTCCTTAGTGTAGACTGCAGTGTGGAAACCTCTGCTCTTTTCCATGACTGTTACATCTAGAAAGGGTAGTTTCCCATCCTTCTCCATCTCGTAAGTGAAACGCAACATGGAATTCTGCTCAAATGCCTCCTTCAGCTCCTGCAGATGTCTGACATCAGGTACCTGTGTAAAAATGTCGTAAACATACCTGCAGTATATGGCCGGTTTCAAATTCATATCGACTAAGACCTTTTGTTCGATGGTACCCATGTAGAAGTTCGCAAACAGCTTATACCCCGTTATTTCGTGTTCTGGCTTGTGTTAAAAGTTTGTTTTCACCTCATCCAAAACTATTGTAACATATCACCTCACCGAAATGCAGGTATAAAATGAAAGCTGTTAAACTCTGTAGTGTTAGTTGTGTGTGTGTAACCTAAAGTCTTTGAAAATTTAATAAGTTATTACGAAACGCGTTCTAGCGTCGCGTCAGACTAGAAATAAAAAATGAATTTTGGAGAATGATTTTTCAATTACCACCGACAGT
>WNGS01004511.1:2056994-2105044 GCA_020271785.1 Procambarus virginalis
GTAATACCAGCAGTGAGTGCTCTGACTGGTGCCAGCGACGTAATACCAGCAGTGAGTGCTCTGACTGGTGCAAGCGACGTAATACCAGCAGTGAGTGCCCTGACTGGTGCCAGCGACGTAATACCAGCAGTGAGTGCTCTGACTGGTGCAAGCGACGTAATACCAGGAGTGCTCTGACTGGTGCAAGCGACGTAATACCAGAAGTGAGTGCTCTGACTGGTGCAAGCGACGTAATACCAGCAGTGAGTGCTCTGACTGGTGCAAGCGACGTAATACCAGGAGTGCTCTGACTGGTGCAAGCGACGTAATACCAGCAGTGAGTGCTCTGACTGGTGCAAGCGACCTAATACCAGGAGTGCTCTGACTGGTGCAAGCGACGTAATACCAGCAGTGAGTGCTCTGACTTGTGCAAGCGACGTATACCAGAGTGCTCTGAATGGTGCAAGCGACGTAATACCAGAAGTGAGTGCTCTGACTGGTGCAAGCGACGTAATACCAGCAGTGAGTGCTCTGACTGGTGCAAGCGACGTAATACCAGCAGTGAGTGCCTTGACTGGTGCCAGCGACGTAATACCAGAAGTGAGTGCTCTGACTGGTGCCAGCGACGTAATACCAGCAGTGAGTGCTCTGACTGGTGCAAGCGACGTAATACCAGCAGTGAGTGCTCTGACTGGTGCAAGCGACGTAATACCAGGAGTGCTCTGACTGGTGCAAGCGACGTAATACCAGCAGTGAGTGCCTGACTGGTGCAAGCGACGTAATACAAGAAGTGAGTGCTCTGACTGGTGCCAGCAACGTAATACCAGCAGTGAGTGCTCTGACTGGTGCAAGCGACGTAATACCAGCAGTGAGTGCTCTGACTGGTGCAAGCGACGTAATACCAGAAGTGAGTGCTCTGACTGGTGCAAGCGACGTAATACCACAATGAGTGCTCTGACTGGTGCAAGCGACGTAATACCAGCAGTGAGTGCTCTGACTGGTGCAAGCGACGTAATACCAGCAGTGAGTGCCCTGACTGGTGCAAGCGACATAATACCAGCATGAGTGCTCTGACTGGTGCAAGCGAAATGGTGTTGATGGTTTCGTCAACCGTACAGCTCCAGTTGGAAGAAGGCTGACAAGGGACTCAATAGACTGTGGTAAATTCTTCTCAACAACGGTTCATAAGAAAGAAGTCATATGGAAAATGAACCGCCAGAACAGGTCATCAGTACAAAACCTGTTGCACATATACAAACCTATTACAGAGAATAACTTGCTGAAGTTCAAAATGCGGATGTTCAAGTTCAAGAGTTCCAAAAAACTCTGACGGACGTTTTAGACAGAAACGTGACTCTTGAACAGATAATACAGCTCATCAAATACATCTGTAAGATGACTGTCAACTTGCTAGTAAGGAACTCTTCCGACACCAAATGCAGTCACTTGAAAAACGACAAATGATGTACTCACCTAGTACGTCTAGGTGATTGTCTACGCCGTTGTATGCGGCGTAGGGGACGCTCAGGGGACTCTTGGGAACTTTCAGCCCAAATGCTCTCAAAATATAGGCAGGACGAAAAAATATCTTTCAAGACGGCTGATTATGGACAAAACAAGAAGGCTCTATTAAACATCTCACCATTACAATACACACCAAGACAAGTAATTACCTGACAGGCAAACCTCTAAATAATCGACTTGGTGTAACTACAACAAGAGCGCCACATATGGCAAAAGGCCCTCCACGTCTAACTCGTTAAATGCAGACATTAAGCCAAAATAACGCCGCTGGAAATTAGACACTCAACCAACACATCTGAAAATAGAGTAAATGCCGACCTTTCGGTCCATCGTTGATAATGGTTCAGGACAGACCGAAACGTCATCACTTCCTTCATTTTCAATCGTGTGGGATAGGTGCCCACTCATTCAATCATAAACAGCTAGCTCATATTTAGAATCGCCCTGTTTTCATTATGGCCGATAGAAAACTAACATTTTATGTACAATTCTCCTCTGCCTCTGAAGATCCTAAGTTTGACTTAGTAAAATTCCTCACACCCATTATAGGACTAAGTTGAACTTCGAAGAGGATATTTTTCCAACTTTCTCTTCTCTAGAAAGAAGAATCTAAGAAATTAAGAGTATATTCGTGCGAGAATTATTGAACAAGCACTTTCGGCTACATTCAGTAACACATGTCTTCAGGAACAGCTGCTACAAATATATTTTAGAACATCAAATATGCATGAAACGCATTTTTAAAACTATTGTTTTTCTACCATTTAACGTTTGAGTTAAGTTTAATCTTTAATTTATTATATTTATATAGATATAAAATATTTATAGTCATGGTTATTGGTGACATGCAGCTCAACAGTTAGTTTTTAGTTTAGTTCATATATTATGCACCCCATACCCATCTTGTGGGCGGTAGTGGAAAGGGTTACAGAGGCACATAATGGGCTCAGGGAATGAACCCCACAATTCATTTAGTTAAACAAGTTACAATCTTGATGAGCTAGTTACAAAATTCAATATAAGTCGTCACATCAACAATGGGTTCGAGATCGACCTCAAGTACAGATTTTAAATTAAGCAACTGACATGTGGAGAGCTAGTGTCAAAATTTATATGTTTGTCCTGCACACCACCCCCATCCAGTGGGCAGCGGTGGATAGGTTACAGTCACTTAGTTACTACCTACAGTTAGCAAACTGGGGATATTTGGCTAAAATTTCTGGTAGCAGATCATTTTGTATGAAATATTTACACATCGCTGGAACATTGGTTATAGAATTGTCTCTAAATTCACGTATCTTTTCGCACTCCATCACATAGTGACGGAGGGTGTGCGAATAATTTTGTTGACACAGTTTACATTTGGTCAGGTCTACATCAGCAGAAATTGAGAATTCCCAGAGATACTTGTAACAGAGTCTAAGCCGAGCAGCAGTAACATCTAGAAGTCTACTGATTTTATTGGATGAACCATAAATGTGGGGCTCCTCTTGCATGATAGTATGATGATAGATGGAATTACTGGTGTCAATTTCACTTTGCCTCAGATCTACAAGATCTTGTTGGAGTTCTCGGTGTACTGCTGCTCTCAGATTGCTCATTGACAATCCAAGGTTACACTCAACGGCTCCTTTAAAGGCAGATTCTTTGGGTAACTTAACAGCTCTATCATGCATTCGGAGGCCAACATGAGATGGAGACCACATGAACACCTCAACAGACATGTCATATTACAATTCGACTTTTGATATAAATTTGCTGAAACTAATATAGTATTCTAGGAGCATAACTGACTCAGTGCCTAATAGATTTGATTTGGTGTTGGGCCTAAGGCCTAGCAGCCACGGGAGAGTTATTAAAGCCTCTGGAGGGTTATTATGGTCTATCAACCTCTGGAGAGTTAGTTATTAAGGCCTATCAACCTCTGGAGAGTTAGTTATTAATGCCTATCAACCTCTGGAGAGTTAGTTATTAAGGCCTATCAACCTCTGGAGAGTTAGTTATTAAGGCCTATCAACCTCTGGAGAGTTAGTTATTAATGCCTATCAACCTCTGGAGAGTTAGTTATTAAGGCCTATCAACCTCTGGAGAGTTAGTTATTAAGGCCTATCAACCTCTGGAGAGTTAGTTATTAATGCCTATCAACCTCTGGAGAGTTAGTTATTAAGGCCTATCAACCTCTGGAGAGTTAGTTATTAAGGCCTATCAACCTCTGGAGAGTTAGTTATTAATGCCTATCAACCTCTGGAGAGTTAGTTATTAAGGCCTATCAACCTCTGGAGAGTTAGTTATTAAGGCCTATCAACCTCTGGAGAGTTAGTTATTAAGGCCTATCAACCTCTGGAGGGTTATTAAGGCAGAGTACGCCGGTGTGGTAATTGGCGACTCTGTCGAGATACATAATTGGGGACCTAGACCGCCACACAGGTAATAAATAGAACGTAAACAGGTCAATGCAAAGTGGAAAAGATTCAACACTATTTAAAAAGTAAAAGGAAGAGGGCAGAGGACTGGGAAAAGGGCAGGATAGGGAGGAGATAATGGAGAGGAGGGACTTATAATCCTCGAAATTTTAAGATGCGAAACTTGATCCCCAAACGTTTTGTTGTATTAATTGTTTTCTCCAGCCGGCAGTGTAAGTCCGAGGGAATGGAGTGTATGACGAGAGCTGTTTACTTTATTATCCAGTTCTCCCTTATCCGGATCTAACTTAGTGTAAAAGGCAAATTATAATTTATGTATCTCGTTCACCACAATTGTAAATGGTTAATTTTAAAGAACATTAGACATTAGTTCCTGACCCCCATTATGTGACTAACCTGTATGACACAGCCCGCAGGCTGGGCATGGGATCCATTAATAACCAATGAATAAAAACTCCCATCTACTTTCTATCTGTTAACTGTGCCCCTTCATTTACTATGCATCATTTAATTCTTCCATCACTAGTTATTCCTACTTAACAGACTCCATAACGGAGTCTGGTGTATTTGTCCCTTTCGTAATTGTAAAAAATATTCACGTATTTCCTGGTCTGTTTTATCGTTTTTTTTTTCTGTCGATATGGGTTGAAACAGTGTTACAACGTTCTATAGTGACACCTCTCTGGATATCCGTTTTCTGTAATGTTCTTTCACTGAGAACCTTATGCATTTGTTTACTTGAGGGGAAAACTGCAGTGTTTTCGTGAAGCTGTCTTCTGTGCAACTAGTTAAACATGGCAAATCACTTTGAAATAATCGGAGTATTATGGTGGGATTGAGCAAAAATTACAATGCAGTGAAAGTGATAAACTTTGATATACCTTAAATAAAATATAAGATAAGCTTTATCATTTGTAATATATAAATTCAGTAACTCATAAACAACACCTAAATGTATACTCAGTGGATGTATGTACACCGAGAGTATACGTAGCCTGATTCTCGGTGTATATACACAGAGAGTTTACATCAGTCCTGGGCTTACTGGTTCATCAGCAAGCTATTGTAGTGGACTTAATAATCCTACAGAGTTTGATAAACCTTAATAACCGTTCAGAGGTTGATAGACCATAATAACCCTCCCAATGGTTGATAAGCCTTAAGAGGAGTCGATGTCCCTCTAGAGCGCTTAACGGTGTCCGCCCTGGAGTGCCGCAGCTCCTCTGCTCTACAACTCCTCTCTGATGGGTCCCTACCCCCACCCTCTCCCTAGGTGCCACTGTTCACTTATAAGGAGCACCTCAGTCGAAATACGGAGCAGAGTTCCCAGGGAACCCTGCCTTGCACCCCGCAGTGAGTGACGTAACTTGACCACTCCCTAGTTTCCTTGCTAGGGTGTCCGTGAACACCGAAACTCAAGGTTTACCCAGGTCGAGTTACCAGATTACTCACAAGGTCGTCAAACATGACTCGCCTTCCTCCTCGGTCAAGTAATACTTCCAACACAGTGGGATGTCACCTCTCTCAGTGTTGTGCTTCTTCAACAGTAGTGTGGAGCAATACTTAATGACAACACTTAAAAGCAGTGAAGAGGAAGAAGGAAACATACTAGTAAAATATGATTAGTTTTGAGACAATTGGCTGCACTATACTGGTCTGTAAAATCTCTCTAAATCAGTTCGATGACAACACTTTTGAAATTATTCACAATATCTGGCAACACTTCACTGTTTCTCTCTTAACCAAAACTTATATCATGCTAATATAAATTTACTTTATAACGCTTCTTCAATAGCATGTAGCCTTTAAATCACTATTTAACCAACTCATGAAAACCTAATCACAAGCATACAATGAATACAAATATTACTGCTTTATGTCCGATGTCACTCTTCTCATAGTTTCAGATTATCACCTTACTTTTATGTAATACCTTTCCTAAAACAAGGGGGAAAATGGGAGAGCAATTTAACTACCTTATAGATCGTAGGTTCGTAGATCGTTGGCGCGCAGCGTAGCTCTTCAATCATCCACGACGTAGAGACGTCTTCTTGTAGGTAAATAACTCCTCCCTTGGCGTCGAGAGTTGCATATACTCCTCCCTTGGCGCCGCTCACTCCACGAAATATTCCTCACTAGACGATAGGTGGAAACTGATGTCGCCTGGTCTATCCACACTAATACGTAATTCCCCATACTGGTCCACGGCATCACGACGTAGCTTCGTCGCATGACTTCTTCCCCCGTGTAAGCGGTTGTTGAACTGCCCCGGACCAGGACTGCTACCATATATTCTCGACACAGCTTCACCATCGTGCACGGCCCGCGGGTTGACACACAACCCCCCAGCGCCGCCTCTCGAAGTTACCCAGAGTGCTGTCATTTCCGAGACTTAGGTGCCAACTTCCACCATCCAGCTCTACCTCATACTCCTTCGGGAGTCGACAGGCCTCTGTCTTCGTTACCACACGGTAGCTGATAGAATTTACACTCTCTGTGGAGGCTTATACCTCTCCAGAACTGGTAATCGCCTGAGAGCACCTCCGCTCAGCAGGACCCTTGGTACCCAGTCACTCAGATCTTTCACCTTTCTTGCAGGGGCGCCTGACGTCAGGCTATGTCACGCCCGGGGCGCGATGCCATTGGTCAACCTGGCCAAGCCCTCGGCGCCGGACAATAACGCCACTCCGGACGCTGTACCCGGCATGCACTGTGGGCTCGCCCGGAGCGATAAAGCTCTCCTCTCTCGCGAGCTGCTCTGCCATATTTAATGATGGATTAGTCTCCTAGCCTTCCCCAATTAAACTTAAAATCGAAATTTCTTCAAATTACACCATCTTGCTTCCTTTAAAGTGTTATAAAATCAACTAAAACTTCTTCAAGATGTACAGATAGGGAAATATAACACTTATATGTGGGAATATGGTAATACAGGCTGAGCACTGTAACACCTGTTATCCCTTAAACTTGTCTGTTTAGTTCTTCTCTCACACAGTTTTTCACGTGTTCTCTCTCTATAGTAATTTGCCATTTTGCAAGAGGGACGAAGCAATCATGTATCTTCTGAAAAAAATGGCAAATTACCATAAAGAGAGAACACGTGAAAAACTGTAAGGTTTAGTAAGGGTTAGTAAGGTTTATCTTCTTCTTCTTGAGAATAGGTGCAGTTTGCATGAAGGGTTAACCCTCCCGATGACTGCACCAGGACAGACGTAAGGAGACGCGTTGACGGTTAGGAGGAGAAGAAAGTCAAAAGCGGGAGATGTGATGGGCCGTAGAGAGAGGAGAGGCGACGAAAACAGGGGCGAACGTTAGAGGGAGACGCCCCGTACTGGGGGGGCGGGGCGTCGTGGTCACGGTGGCAGCTGACCCACGCACGGCTTAGCAGTGTGCGCAAGACGGGAACTAATACTTCTCCGGAAACTTGTGTATCGGAAAGCGCAAGCAGTACGCTTCCCAAATCACCCGCAGGTCAGCGGGCAGCCGGCCACCAGGCGGCGCCCTCGGCTGAGACATCCTATCCGGCACCCTATACACAATTACTCCTTCACCCGCGACACCCAGACAGTGGACGAGCACCACGGGATCGGAAGCACCCGGGCATCTCGATAAGGGCCCAACTCCGGACCCTCACAGGGCACGACCTCAGCAGACGGGATTAGGCAATCCCCAGACCGGAGCAAGGAAGGAGGGGATACAGCAGGGGATGCAGGCGCGGCACCGACCCCACCACCGGGCACAGGAGCCGAGGCCCCCCAGCGCACATCTTTCCACAACATCACGATGAGGTCCCGATCATCAGGGGCAACCCCCCACTGCGGAGACCCAACAGCAGGAGAGACGCAGGAGGAGAGGCACAGGTAACAACTTCGGAGCCCCTCACAGCACCAACATCCTCGGCGGGGGGCGCCAGATCACCATACTCCCCCACCTCCTCCCAAGGCACATCACGAAGGGGAGACACACTCCGAGCCCGCTGTGAACGCTTCGAGACAGGTCGCACCACACCACGCCCAGCAGGCCCCGCCGCAGGCACGGCCATCATCTTTACATCCACACAGGCCACACCAGCACCATCCGAAGAGTCCACAGAGGTCACATCACCCACACTGTCTACATCATCCAGGGAAACAGCCTCAGAACACCGACGCGCACGCTTCTGCAAAGGGATGGAAAGAGCAGAACTACAGTCACCAACACACACAGGCACGGCAGGCACCTCCCCCTGCCGAAGCACCTCCTCCAAAACAGCAGAACCCGCGTCCCTGGGAGCCGGTATCACATCCACAGGCGGGGCGGGACATGGACCTCCACCGGGACATCCTGCACTACACGCAGCTCAGGCGACGGCCCGACACCCACACACACCGGCTCAACAACCCCAGGGGCCACAGCAGTCACCAGACGTGTCGCGCAGGCCGTAGAATTTGCTGCAACAGGCGGAGCAGCAGACAGGCAATCAGGCGCCGCAGGCACAGCACCTACTCAGTCCCCAGAACCGTCCGAACGTAACAAGGGCGGGAAATCCTCCGCATGAAAAACATGCACCCGACCAGTTGCTCCCACATCGCACTCTGCGGCCAGATGACCCTCGTGACCACACCGATAACAGGTGCGCGGTTGACCCCGATACTGGCAGCGAAGCGTGTATCCCAACACGGACAACGACGACGGCCCACTACACTTCAGCGACATTGTCAGGGTGTGGGAGCCGTCAAGTATACCAACACAGTGCCCGGCAACGACCTTGTTCCAACGAACACTTAACACTGTCCCAAATCGCTCAAAACAGGAGGTTAAAAAGTCGTCCTGAAATTCGAAGGGGACACCATGCACCGCCACAGACGTCAAGGTAACACTGAGATTCACCACCTTAATGGAGCCAGCAGTATCAGGGAGAGGGTAAACACGCCCCTCACAACGCTCGAGAAACGCCTGAAAGGCAGCCTGGAGGCGGAACTTGACCACAGCACGGTGGCCCTGAAGCAGCTGGATGCCCACCAGGTCCGACAGCTGCACATGCAGCACGTCCACCAGGGCGACACCAACCAATGGATGGTCCACCGGCACTGTAAATGCCAGACCAGCCGACAATGTCCTCTGCACTGGAGGGCGAGAAGTCCCAATGGCTAAGTCAAACGTCACCCTGTCAGTGGCAAACCACCACCAGCAGGGCAAACCAGCAATCACCCAACGTAAACACTACCCAGTGCGGAGAGACCTCAGGAGCGTCCGACCTGGCCGGTGGTCACCACCTAAGGTTTATCAAACTCTGTAGGATTATTAAGTCCACCACAATAGCTTGCTGATGAACCAGCAAGCCCAGGACTGATGTAAGCTCTTTGTGTATATACACCGAGAATCAGGGTACGTATACTTTTCGGTGTACATACATCCACTGAGTATACATTTAGGTGTTGTTTATGAGTTACTGAATTTATATATTACAAATGATAAAGCTTATCTTATATTTTATTTAAGGTATATCAAAGTCTATCACTTTCACTGCATTGTAATTTTTGCTCAATCCCACCATAATACTCCGATTATTTCAAAGTGATTTGCCATGCTTAACTAGTTGCACAGAAGACAGCTTCACGAAAACACTGCAGTTTTCCCCTCAAGTAAACAAATGCATAAGGTTCTCAGTGAAAGAACATTACAGAAAACGGATACCCAGAGAGGTGTCACTATAGAACGTTGGAACACTGTTTCAACCCATATCGACAGAAAAAAACGACAAAACAGACCAGGAAATACGTGAATATTTTTACAATTACGAAAGAGACAAATACACCAGACTCCGTTATGGAGTCTGTTAAGTAGGAATAACTAGTGATGGAAGCATTAAATGATGCATAGTAAATGAAGGGGCACAGTTAACAGAAAGAAAGGAGATGGGAGTTTTTATTCATTGGTTATTAATGGATCCCATGCCCAGCCTGCGGGCTGTGTCATACAGGTTAGTCACATAATGGGGGTCAGGAACTAATGTCTAATGTTCTTTAAGATTAACCATTTACATTTGTGGTGAACGAGATACATAAATTATAATTTGCCTTTTACACTAAGTTATATCCGGATAAGGGAGAACTGGATAATAAAGTAAACAGCTCTCGTCATACACTCCATTCCCTCGGACTTACACTGCCGGCTGGAGAAAACAATTAATACAACAAAACGTTTGGGGATCAAGTTTCGCATCTTAAAATTTCGAGGATTATAAGTCCCTCCTCTCCATTATCTCCTCCCTATCCTGCCCTTTTCCCAGTCCTCTGCCCTCTTCCTTATGCGTTTTAAATACTGTTAAATCTTTTCCACTTTGCATTGACTTGTTTACGTTCTATTTATTACCTGTGTGGCGGTCTAGGTCCCCAATTATGTATCTCGACAGAGTCGCCAATTACCTCACCGGCGTACTCTGCCTTAATAACCCTCCAGAGGTTGATAGGCCTTAATAACTAACTCTCCAGAGGTTGATAGGCCTTAATAACTAACTCTCCAGAGGTTGATAGGCCTTAATAACTAACTCTCCAGAGGTTGATAGGCCTTAATTAATAAAGCGCCATAGGCTGATAAACCTTAATAACCCTGCAGAGGTTAATAGGCCTTAATAAGCCTCCAGAAGTTGATAGACCATAATAACCTTCCAGAGGCTTTAATAACTGCCATGGCTGCTAGGCCTTAGGCCCAACACCAAATCAAATCTATTAGGCACTGAGTCAGTTATGCTCCTAGAATAGTATATTAGTTTTAGCAAACTTATATCAAAAGTCGAATTGTAATATGACATGTCTGTTGAGCTGCATGTCACCAATAACCATGACTATAAATATTTTATATTTATATAAATATAATAAATTAAAGATTAAACTTAACTCAAACGTTAAATGGTAGAAAAACAATAGTTTTAAAAATGCGTTTCATGCATATTTGATGTTCTAAAATATATTTGTAGTAGCTGTTCCTGAAGACATGTGTTACTGAATGTAGCCGAAAGTGCTTGTTCAATAATTCTCGCACGAATATACTCTTAATTTCTTAGATTCTTCTTTCTAGAGAAGAGAAAGTTGGAAAAATATCCTCTTCGAAGTTCAACTTAGTCCTATAATGGGTGTGAGGAATTTTACTAAGTCAAACTTAGGATCTTCAGAGGCAGAGGAGAATTGTACATAAAATGTTAGTTTTCTATCGGCCTTAATGAAAACAGGGCGATTCTAAATATGAGCTAGCTGTTTATGATTGAATGAGTGGGCACCTATCCCACACGATTGAAAATGAAGGAAGTGATGACGTTTCGGTCTGTCCTGAACCATTATCAACGATGGACCGAAAGGTCGGCATTTACTCTATTTTCAGATGTGTTGGTTGAGTGTCTAATTTCCAGCGGCGTTATTTTGGCTTAATGTCTGCATTTAACGAGTTAGACGTGGAGGGCCTTTTGCCATATGTGGCGCTCTTGTTGTAGTTACACCAAGTCGATTATTTAGAGGTTTGCCTGTCAGGTAATTACTTGTCTTGGTGTGTATTGTAATGGTGAGATGTTTAATAGAACCTTCTTGTTTTGTCCATAATCATCCGTCTTGAAAGATATTTTTTCGTCCTGCCTATATTTTGAGAGCATTTGGGCTGAAAGTTCCCAAGAGTCCCCTGAGCGTCCCCTACGCCGCATACAACGGCGTAGACAATCACCTAGACGTACTAGGTGAGTACATCATTTGTCGTTTTTCAAGTGACTGCATTTGGTGTCGGAAGAGTTCCTTACTAGCAAGTTGACAGTCATCTTACAGATGTATTTGATGAGCTGTATTATCTGTTCAAGAGTCACGTTTCTGTCTAAAACGTCCGTCAGAGTTTTTTGGAACTCTTGAATTTGAACATCCGCATTTTGAACTTCAGCAAGTTATTCTCTGTAATAGGTTTGTATATGTGCAACAGGTTTTGTACTGATGACCTGTTCTGGCGGTTCATTTTCCATATGACTTCTTTCTTATGAACCGTTGTTGAGAAGAATTTACCACAGTCTATTGAGTCCCTTGTCAGCCTTCTTCCAACTGGAGCTGTACGGTTGACGAAACCATCAACACCATTTCGCTTGCGCCAGTCAGAGCACTCACTGCTGGTATTACGTCGCTTGCACCAGTCAGAGCACTCACTGCTGGTATTACGTCGCTGGCACCAGTCAGGGCACTCACTGCTGGTATTACGTCGCTTGCACCAGTCAGAGCACTCACTGTTGGTATTACGTCGCTTGCACCAGTCAGAGCACTCACTTCTGGTATTACGTCGCTTGCACCAGTCAGAGCACTCACTGCTGGTATTACGTCGCTGGCACCAGTCAGGGCACTCACTGCTTGTATTACGTCGCTGGCACCAGTCAGGGCACTCACTGCTTGTATTACGTCGCTTGCACCAGTCAGAGCACTCACTGCTGGTATTACGTCGCTTGCACCAGTCAGAGCACTCACTTCTGGTATTTCGTCGCTGGCACCAGTCAGGGCACTCACTGCTGGTATTACGTCGCTGGCACCAGTCAGGGCACTCACTGCTGGTATTACGTCGCTGGCACCAGTCAGGGCACTCACTTCTGGTATTACGTCGCTGGCACCAGTCAGGGCACTCACTGCTGGTATTACGTCGCTGGCACCAGTCAGGGCACTCACTGCTGGTATTACGTCGCTTGCACCAGTCAGAGCACTCACTGCTGGTATTACGTCGCTGGCACCATTCAGAGCACTCACTTCTGGTACTATGGTGCATTCTCATGTTAGTTGTCACCACAGTTGAACAAGTTGAACTAGAGAAGCCACCACAGGTTCCCTAGACAGTGACACCCAAGAAAGGCAGCTTATTTTCCTCCCCTGTCTTAGAAATCTTAGCAAGAAATGTCGTTCGAAAGCTTCCTTAAGAAGCTCATTAAATGCTTCCTTAATAATATATACTGTATAGTTGTTTCATAATCCTGTTCATCTTATTTTGTCTATAAATTTATATATATACAAATTAAGACACACACAGTTACAAGTTAAGACATTCAAATCTTTCTCGTATTCTGATTAGTTAAAATTAACGTTGTTCTGATATGCTAATTCTCCAGTCATTTCCTAGTCTCGGAACCCTGTATTTGGCTGCAGTGAACTGATTTCAACTCTCATTTTCCTCTTCCACATGCCAACCCATACCTTATCCCTCTCCCGTCCTCCTCTCACACTTTTGGTGTGTGTGTGTGTACTCACCTAGTTGTGTTTGCGGGGGTTGAGCTCTGGCTCTTTGGTCTCGCCTCTCAACCGTCAATCAACAGGTGTACAGATTCCTGAGACTATTGGGCTCTATCATATCTACACTTGAAACTGTGAATGGAGTCAGCCTCCACCACATCACTTCCTAATGCATTCCATTTGTCAACCACTCTGACACTAAAAAAGTTCTTTCTAATATCTCTGTGGCTCATTTGGGCACTCAGTTTCCACCTGTGTCCCCTTGTGCGTGTGCCCCTTGTGTTAAATAGCCTGTCTTTATCTACCCTATCAATTTCTTTCAGAATCTTGAATGTGGTGATCAAGTCCTCCCCAACTCTTCTGTCTTCCAGCGAAGTGAGGTTTAATTCCAGTAGTCTCTCCTCGTAGCTCATACCTATCAGCTCGGGTACTAGTCTGGTGGCAAACCTTTGAACCTTTTCCAGTTTAGTCTTATCCTTGACTAGATATGGACTCCATGCTGGGGCTGCATACTCCAGGATTGGCCTGACATATTTGGTATACAAAGTTCTGAATGATTCTTTACACAGGTTTCTGAACGCCGTTCGTATGTTGGCCAGCCTGGCATATGCCGCTGATGTTATCCTCTTGATATGTGCTGCAGGTGACAGGTCTGGCGTGATATCAACCCCCAAGTCTTTTTCTTTCTCTAACTCCTGAAGAATTTTCTCTCCCAGATGATACCTTGTATCTGGCCTCCTGCTTCCTTCACCTATCTTCATTACATTACATTTGGTTGGGTTAAACTCCACCAACCATTTGTTCGACCATTTCTTCAGCTTGTCTAGGTCTTCTTGAAGCCTCAAACAGTCTTCTTCTGTTTTAATCCTTCTCATAATTTTGGCATAGTCCGCAAACATTGAGAGAAATGAATCGATACCCTCCGGAAGATCATTTACATATATCAGAAACAAGATAGGACATAGTACAGAGCCCTGTGGGACTCCACTGGTGACTTCACGCCAATCGGAGATCTCACCCCTCACCGTAACTCTCTGCTTCCTATTGCTTAGGTACTCCCTTATCCACTGGAGCACCTTACCAGCTACACCTGCCTGTCTCTCCAACTTATGTACCAGCCTCTGATGCGGCACTGTGTCAAAGGCTTTCCGACAATCCAAGAAAATGCAGTCCGGCCAGCCCTCTCTTTCTTACTTAATCTTTGTCACCTGATCGTAGAATTCTATCAAGCCTGTAAGGCAAGATTTACCCTCCCTGAACCCATGTTGGCGATTTGTCACGAAGTCCCTTCTCTCCAGATGTGTTACCAGGTTTTTTCTCACGATCTTCTCCATCACCTTGCATGGTATACAAGTCAAGGACACTGGCCTGTAGTTCAGTGCCTCTTGCCTGTTGTCCTTTTTGTATATTGGGACCACATTTTCCGTCTTCCATATTTCTGGTAGGTCTCCCGTCTCCAGTGACTTACTATACACTATGGAGAGTGGCAAGCAAAGTGCCTCTGCACATTCTTCCAGTATCCATTGCGAGATCCCGTCTGGACCAACAGCCTTTCTAACATCCAGATCCAGCAGGTGTCTCTTGACCTCCCCTCTCGTAATTTCGAACTCTTCCAAAGCCGCCTGGTTTACCTCCCTTTCTCCTAGCACAGTGGCCTCACCTTGTTCTATTGTGAAGACCTCCTGGAACCTCTTGTTGAGTTCTTCACACACCTCTTTGTCATTCTCTGTATACGTGTCCTCGCCTGTTCTAAGTTTCAATACCTGTTCTTTCACTGTTGTTTTCCTTCTGATGTGACTGTGGAGTAGCTTTGGTTCGGTATTGGCTTTGTTTGCTATATCATTTTCAAAACTTTTCTCTGCTTCTCTTCTCACCCTGACGTACTCATTCCTGGTTCTCTGGTATCTCTCTCTGCTTTCTGGTGTTCTGTTATTCCGGAAGTTCCTCCACGCCCTTTTGTTCAGTTTCTTCGCTTCCATACATGCCCTATTATACCATGGATCATTCTGTTGCTTCTCGGATTTTTCCCTTTGGGCCGGGATGAACCTGTTTACTGCCTCCTGACACTTTAGGGTAACATAGTCCATCATGCCCTGTTCAGACTTATCTCTGAGGTCTGTGTCCCAAGGTATTTCACTTTGGAAACTTCTCATCTGTACATAATTCCCCTTTCGGTATGCCAGCCTTTTGATTTCTAGTTCTTTTTGGGGGAGATAATTCCTAGCTCTACCAGGTACTCAAAGTTCAATACACTATGGTCACTCATTCCCAAGGGCACTTCCATCTTAACTTCCCTTATATCCCACTCATTTAGGGTAAATATCAAATCAAGCATTGCTGGTTCATCTTCTCCTCTCATTCTTGTTGGTTCTTTGATGTGCTGGCTTAGAAAGTTTCTTGTTGCCACGTCCAGCAGCTTAGCTCTCTCCATGTTTCTGGTCCTACATGTGTGTGTGTGTGTGTGTGTGTGTGTGGGGGGGGGGGACTACTTACCTAATTGTGCTTGCGGGGTTGAGTTTCGGCTCTTTGGTCCCGCCTGTCAACTGTCAATCAACTGGTGTACAGATTCCTGAGCCTACTGGGCTCTATCATATCTACACTAGAAACTGTGTATGGAGTCAGCCTCAACCACATCACTTCCCAATGCATTGCACTTGAAAGTACATTTGTCAACTACTATGACACTAAAATAGTTCTTTCTAATGTCTCTATGGTTCATTTGGGCACTCAGTTTCCACCTGTGTCCCCTAGTGTTAAATGTGTTAAATAGTTTGTCTTTATCTACTACTCAAAATCCTATGAGAATCGCATATGTGGTGATCATGTCCCCCTTACTCTCCTGTCTTTCGGCGATGTGAGGTTTAATTCCCGTAGTCTCTCCTCGTAGCCCATACCTCTCTGCCTGGGTACTAGTCTGGTGGTGGCAAACTTTTGAACCTTTTCCAGTTTAGTTTTATGCTTGATGAGATATGGACTTCAGGCTGAAGCTGCATACTCCAGCATTGGTCTGACATATATATGGTATACAAAGTTCTAATGAATCCTTATGCAAGTTTCTAAAGCCTTTTCTTATGTTGACCTACCTGGCATATGCCGCTGACATTATCCTCTTGATTTGAGCTTCGGGGGACAGGTTTGGCATAATATCAACCTCCAGTTCTTTCTCTGTCTCCGGTTCTTAAAGAATTTCATCTCCCAAATGATACATTGTTTCTGGACTGCTGCTCCCTACACCTATGTTCATTACATTACATTTGCTCTGGTTAAATTCTAATAACCATTTGTTGGATCATTCCTTCAGTTTGTCTTGTTCTTCTTGAATCCTCATGCTGTCCCCTTCTGTCTATCCATCTCTCATAATTTTGACATGATCAGCAAACATTGAGAGGAATGAGTCTATATACCCTTTGGAAGATCATTTACGTATATCAAAACAAGATCAGTTCGAATATAGAACCCTATGGGGACTCGGCTGGTGACTTCATGCCAATCGGAGGTCTCACCCCTCATTGTAACTCTCTGCTTCCTATTGCTTAGGTACTCCCTTATCCACTGGAGCACCCTACAGTGTGTGTGTGTATACTCACCTAGTTGTGCTTGCAGGGGGTTGAGCTTTGGCTCTCTGGTTCTGCCTCTCAACTGGTGTACAGATTCCTGAGCCTACTGGGCTCTATCATATCTACATTTGAAACTGTATATGGAGTCAGCCTACACCACATCACTGCCTAATGTTCCATCTGTTAACTACTCTGACACTGAATAAGTTATTTCTAACATCCCTGTGGCTTATTTTGGTACTAAGTTTCCACGTGTGTCCCCTCGTTTGCGTACCCCACGTGTTAAACAGTTTATCGTTATCTACTCTGTCAATTCCTCTGAGAATTTTATAGATAGTGATCATATTTTCCTCAACTCTTCTGTCTTTCTGATAGCCATGCCTCTCGTTCTGACAACTTCCTTTCCCATCACGTCATTTAGTGCTCCTAACACCACCTCACATTAAAAGATAAAAGTAAAATAAGGTCAGCAAGATAAGTTATGTAGGATAAGGTAAGATACAGTAAGGTTGGGTCAGTTCGAGTTATAGGAACTGTCTACGCATAAAATGACTCCGTCTCATATTTTTTAGATAAAATATCATTACAGATAAACATCATATGATGACGTGAGTGGTGTAAGCAGCAGTGGGGTGACCAGGGTGCCTTACCCCTGGCTGTAAGTTGTTGCCGTAGAGAGGCGTCTCTGAATTAAATGGTCTCCAAATTACTGTGAGCGTTGCCAAGTTACCAGGAATGGGTATGAGGACACGAGACAACGAGTCCCTGGTAGTTCTCATGTCTAGTGGTGACCCCCTACCATGAACGGTGACTGATGGTGACTTGCTGGGTACAGTGTTTGATAGTGACTCACTGGGTACAGTGTTTGATAGTGACTAACTGGGTACAGTGTTGATAGTGACTCACTGGGTACAGTGTTTGATAGTGACTCACTGGGTACAGTGTTTGATAGTGACTCACTGGGTACAGTGTTGATAGTGACTCACTGGGTACAGTGTTTGATAGTGACTAACTGGGTACAGTGTTTGATAGTGACTCACTGGGTACAGTGTTTGATAGTGACTCACTGGGTACAGTGTTTGATAGTGACTCACTGGGTACAGTGTTTGATGGTGACTCACTGGGTACAGTGTTAAATAGTGACTCACTGGGTATAGTGGTTGATAG
This sequence comes from Procambarus virginalis, assembly GCA_020271785.1. Lineage (NCBI taxonomy): Eukaryota > Metazoa > Arthropoda > Malacostraca > Decapoda > Cambaridae > Procambarus > Procambarus virginalis. The sequence continues at coordinate 2,074,863 of WNGS01004511.1, forward strand.
TGACTCACTAGTAGTAGGGAAAAGTACGACTATGACCGGCACATCTGTTGACCCTGGCAACATTGCAAATGTTACTTGCAACATTGGGAAGGTATAAAATAGGAGATCTGCAACATGTTGCGACATGCACAATAAGGTTAAGAAGGGTTGGGGCGGGAAAGTCTTCCCTGGGGTGGGGGGGGGGGGGTTAACGCTTCGTCTTCTGAGGTAGTTCATTCACGATAACAGTTTCCTGATGATCCTCATCACCCTCACCTTTTCATTGTGTTCTTATCGCCCGTCTTCCTCGTAGAGTTTTTAATATTTTTCAATGTATTTTCGTTGATTAATTAACATTCCCGTGTTCCCTTCTGTTTATCATTGTTGTCGTTGGAGGCGGATTGTTGGTTGTGCACCCCATACTCCTCCTGTGAGTGGTAGTTGGTTGTGCACCCCATACTAATTATCTACCGTCTGTATAATTCTAGTCAGGTTTATTGTATGTGTGCGCCCCTTCCCTCGTTATCGTCTGCTTTCCTTCCCTCTTCCTTTTCTCTCACCGTCCCAGGCAAATTATGTATGCTCATATGTCATATTTTTAAGACAATATATCACTAGGATTTACAGCAGACACGGGTAATTTCGTACACTGGATGGTTCGCTACTGTCTTACTTAGTTTTGGACCCAGCCTCTCTTAACCCAACCCAACTCAACTCAAATATAACCAAACATAATGCAATTAAACTAATTTCTAATTCAACTTAACCTAACCTTAATTTAGATACGAAACATTTACACAAAAAGTTGTCTAATTAATTGTGTTGGTTGATGGGGCTGGGGGGCATTAAACCATCACCCCATGTACACTCACACCCATGAATACACTCACCCCCATGCTCCTCCCCCCACGTACACACTCACCCCCACCATCACCCACGTACACACTCACCCCCACCATCACCCACCACTCTCACCCTCACCCACTCAACACCCTGAAGCCAGCACAAGGAGTACGAGAGCAGAACACACATCCAGGGACGGTAATATCAACCACTCCTAACAACGAGCTTAAAAAATTTAAATGAAAACATTAAACCTCATTTTCCTCTCTCTAACTCTGGCTCTTTTTCGTCAGTAAATATTGGACGTAAACCGTTGCCCAATATAATGAATGTAGATTATTCCCACTTATGAGTAAAGGGGCTACAGTGTGTGTTTGTGTAGGAACTCTACCCAGAGGAATGTGTGTCCAGTGTGGTAGGAAGAAACAACATACCATACTGGTCTATATTTCACATGTCACAGATTCTTACCTACATTTATATATAACTGCTTCTGCCATGCAAATAAATATTTATATGAAGTTTTTATATAATTATTTATATATGTATATAATTATGCGAACAAGCCTGAATGGTCCCCAGGACTATATGCAACAGATAACTCACACCCCAGTTATATATATAATTATATCCGCGGAGCCATACTTTATTCGGTGCAACATTTATATTTTCATAATTTTGATTTTGTTCGTTAATTGCTCATTTCCCCGTTTTGGTTTGTGAACATCGGTTCAGTGTAGCTGAGCTCCGTTGACCCAGCTGTTCACGCGTCATTTTCCCGTTCTCTGCCAGACCATCACCGTAAATATAACCAACGTAAATAAAAGCTTACGAGTGTTACTCGAACTCTCTCAAATATCGTCGACCATTCCCCTTCCCCCTCGCGCGAGGAACTCTTTCACTGCGAAACTGGAACCTTTATGTTACCCTCGTTTACCCTCTTTTGTTACCCCTCGTTTACCCTCTTTTGTCCCTTTCATGGGCTGGCATGGTTGTGTTTACATGAGGTAGTGTACGCTGCTGTAAAGGGCTTCGTGCATCAAAGGCAATTAGGGTCGTTATGCTCCTCTTTATGCGTCGCTCTAGCGTAGTGGTTTTAAAGTAATAGAGCAGCGGGTGAGTGTGGGGTGGCCAGGAAGGCTCAACAGGCCAGGGGCCAAGCTTCATCCAACCTCCTCTAACGAAACCTGTACGTCTTTCTTCAGTCATATGTCTCTCTTTACCATTTATTACTTCGAAGCACTTCGAGCTGAGCACTTGGAAGTTGTTTAAATAATAGTAACCTTGGGTTGTGAAGCTTTCGAAACAGTCTTTGACTGTTAAATAAATGTAAACAGAGCTATTCGATGATTAAAGAATAATGTATAGGTTTCGTAAATGTATAAGATGAATCTAAATCGAGGAAAGGAATGGCAGTAGTCATCTTTCACATCAGCAATGGTAATACATCGTGGATCCGGGATCAGTTCAATTCTTCAGAGAGCCGCAGAGGTCATAGACGGCACAGTGTTCCACAGCTACATAAGGGACACCATCCTGCAACAGTGTTGTCAGGAGGAGCGTCAGCCCGGGACCACAACTCAGCAGCATACACTCACACAAGTGTGTTCTGTGACACAGGACTGCTTCCTGTGAGGCGCCATCCTGGTGAGTGTCGGCCCAGTTGTCCACATTGGTGCAAGTTGATTCCTACTGAACTTAATATACACAAGGTGTCTCGGAGACACGTGATATCTGGACTGATTTAAAGAACATTATACACACCACTCACCTCGGTGAAGAACATTATACACACCACTCACCTCGGTGAAGAACATTATACACACCACTCACCTCGGTGAAGAACATTATACACACCACTCACCTCGGTGAAGAACATTATACACACCACTCACCTCGGTGAAGAACATTATACATGGCACGCACCTCGGCGAAGAACATTATACACACCACTCACCTCGGTGAAGAACATTATACATGGCACGCACCTCGGTGAAGAACATTATACACGCCATTATACACGAACATTATACGAAATGAAACTTAATCTCTCCACAATTGTGAGTGCCAAAATTAACTACATATAGGTATATAAAATTCACAATAAAATAATTGAATTATCAAAAACAGAAAAAAATGCAAAAATTACCCTTCCAGACAGGGAGTAAAATATACATATGGCTACTCAAGGGATAAATCAAACAATAACACTTTTATTACCGTGATCTACACTTCCCTGATATCTCAAGATAACACCCCCCACCCCCACCTTGGCACGGATACAACCCTAGGACACTGCTAGGACACATCTGGGGTCCACCTGGGACATAGCTAGGACACACCTGGGACACAGCTAAGACACATCTGGGACACAGCTAGGACACAGCTAGGACACATCTGGGACACACCTGGGACACACCTGGGACACAGCTAGGACACACCTGGGACACACCTGGGACACACCTGGGACACAGCTAGGACACATCTGGGACACACCTGGGACACACCTGGGACACAGCTAGGACACACCTGGGACACAGCTAGGACACAGCTAGGACACACCTGGGAACACAGCTAGGACACACCTGGGACACAGTTAGGACACACCTGGGGACATAGCTAGGACACACCTGGGACACAGCTTGGACACACCTGGGACACAGCTAGGACACACCTGGGACACAGCTATGACACACCTGGGACACAGTTAGGACACACCTGGGGACACAGCTAGGACACTCCTGGGACACACCTGGGACACAGCTAGGACACATCTGGGACACAGCTAGGACACACCTGGGACACAGCTAGGACACACCTGGGGACACAGCTAGGACACATCTGGGACACAGCTAGGACACTCCTGGGGACACAGCTAGGACACACCTGGGACACAGCTAGGACACTCCTGGGGACACAGCTAGGACACACCTGGGGACACAGCTAGGACACTCCTGGGGACACAGCTAGGACACACCTGGGGACACAGCTAGGGCACACCTGGGGACACAGCTAGGACACACCTGGGGACACAGCTAGGACACTCCTGGGGACACAGCTAGGACACACCTGGGACACAGCTAGGACACTCCTGGGGACACAGCTAGAACACAGCTAGGACACTCCTGGGACACAGCTAGGACACACCTGGGACACAGCTAGGACATTCCTGGGGACACAGCTAGGACACACCTGGGACACAGCTAGGACACACCTGGGACACAGCTAGGACACACCTGGGGACACAGCTAGGACACACCTGGGACACAGCTAGGACACATCAGTGTACATAGACCACAGTGTACATAGGCCACTGTGTACATAGACCACTGTGTACATAGACCACTGTGTACATAGGCCACTGTGTACATAGACCACTGTGTACATAGACCACTGTGTACATAGACCACTGTGTACATAGACCACTGTGTACATAGGCCACTGTGTACATAGGCCACTGTGTACATAGGCCACTGTGTACATAGGCCACTGTGTACATAGGCCACTGTGTACATAGGCCACTGTGTACATAGACCATTGTGTACATAGACCACTGTGTACATAGACCACTGTGTACATAGACCACTGTGTACATACACCACTGTGTACATAGACCACTGTGTACATAGGCTACTGTGTACATAGGCCACTGTGTACATAGACCATTGTGTACATAGACCACTGTGTACATAGGCCACTGTGTACATAGGCCACTGTGTACATAGACCACTGTGTACATAGGCCACTGTGTACATAGACCACTGTGTACATAGGCCACTGTGTACATAGGCCACTGTGTACATAGGCCACTGTGTACATAGGCCACTGTGTTCATAGGCCACTGTGTACATAGGCCACTGTGTACATAGACCACTGTGTACATAGGCCACTGTGTACATAGGCCACTGTGTACATAGGCCACTGTGTACATAGGCTACTGTACTCACCTAATTGTGCTTGCGGGGGTTGAGCTTTGGCTCTTTGGTCCCGCCTCTCAACTGTCAATCAACTGGTGTACAGATTCCTGAGCCTACTGGGCTCTATCATATCTACATTTGAAACTATGTATGGAGTCAGCCTCCACCACATCACTTCTTAGTGCATTTCATTTACTAACTACTCTGGCACTGAAAAAGTTCTTTCTAATGTCTCTGTGGTTCATTTGGGTACTCAGCTTCCACCTGTGTCCCCTTGTTCGCGCCCCTCCAGTGTTGAATAGTTCATCCTTGTTTACCCGGTCAATTCCCCTGAGGATTTTGATGTAATGGCTGCTCTACCATTGTAATGTTTCTATACCATTTTATTGTAATATCTCTGTCCACACTTAATAACCAGCAAACACTAATAACGGACCAGCATGACCCCTCGCTGGACTGTCACGAATATAAGCTGAATATTACATGAGGAATATCACAAGGAAATAGAGATTATAAATCTTCTTACCTTTATACACTGCCACCACCTTCCAAATGAATGAATGTGTCTATAATTATCGGTCCCCAGGAAGGAAGGGACTCGATAATCAGGGGACTCAACGGACCAGTGATTGAAATTGAATGGATTACTTTAGTCTTATTGAACTGAACGGGAGGCTCTCGCTTTACTTTATTATTCCTAAGAATGGAGAAACACAGGGAATTTCTAACACAGCACATGAAAATCGCATGAATAACATATACCAACACAAGGGGACAGATAACTCACCAAAATGACATTAACAATTATTTTATTATTGTAACTGTATATTTAAATCACAATTGACATATAGCCTACTCTAATAACATCTACCAAAATAAAAGAGGCAATGGAAATGCAATCACCAATATGCAAGAACGTAGGGGCACACTACCTTCAATCGCACACTGCCGCCAAGATGTTGATGGCGGCCCTCAGCCCCTTTGGATGCGGGCTGGCTTGCCCTCCAGTCCCGAAAAACTCCCAAGACACACTAAATGAAATTTTGTTTTACCAGCTTATTGCTGGGAAGGATTACACCTCCCACCATCTAATACAGCCCCAGGGCTCCACCCATTATTTTGGCAATGGCCAACCATTTTACACTTAGGCCTGAGGTCTGGCTCTCTAGGGCCAATAAGGACTTGGCCCTTATCTCCCGCCAATCATCTTCCCTGAGGTGCCGTGGAAGGCTACATGAATTCCTGAAGATTGAGTCAGTACTCCCTGGCTATGCGATGGGAACAAGGTACCACTGTATTGGATACCCGCAACTAGTGCACCTCCCAGCAATGTTTACCAAAACTGATAATTTATGTTCAAGCCCGTCTCCAGCAAGATAAAGGGTAGGGACATTTGACTCGCCTGGTATGGGTAAGGGACCGTTGAGAGGGGAAAGAGAGGGAATGAGAGGGGGAGAGAGGGGGATGGAGGGGGATGGAGAGGGGAAACGAGTGGGGAGGATTGCGTGGGGACGCAAGGTATCACAGCGGTCGGCTGCCCGACCACCCCTCAGGTCAACTCCTTGGACCTTGACAAATGGGGTGACAGGGGGGGGGGGTGAAGGGGGAAGACGAATGACGGGTAAGGGGAGGGGAGGAAGGGAGAAGGGAAGAAGGAAGGAGGGGAGAAGGAAGGAGGGGAGAGGGGGAAGGGAGAACCAATGATCTGCGCACCAGATCATTACATTGTAGGTTGTGATCATGTCCCCCCTTACTCTTCTGTCTTCCAGTGTCGTAAGTTGCATTTCCCGCAGCCTTTCCTCATAACTCATGCCTCTTAGTTCTAGGACTAGTCTAGTAGTATACCTTTGGACTTTTTCCAGCTTCGTCTTGTGCTTGACAAGGTATGGGCTCCATGCTGGGGCTGCGTACTCCAGGATTGGTCTTACATATGTGGTGTACAAGATTCTGAATGATTCCTTACACAGGTTCCTGAACGCCGTTCTGATGTTAGCCAGCCTCGCATATGCCGCAGACATTATTCTCTTTATGTGGGCTTCAGGAGACAGGTTTGGTGTGATATCAACTCCTAGATCTTTCTCTCTGTCTGTTTCATTAAGTACTTCACCACCTATTCTGTATCCTGTGTCTGGCCTCCTGTTTCCACTGCCTAGTTTCATTACTTTGCATTTACCTGGGTTGAACTTCAACAGCCATTTGTTGGACCATTCACTCAGTCTGTCTAGGTCATCTTGTAGCCTCCTACTATCATTTTCTGTTTCAATCCTCCTCATAATTTTTGCATCGTCGGCAAACATTGAGAGGAACGAATCTATACCCTCTGGGAGATCATTTACATACACGAGAAACAGTATAGGTCCAAGGACTGACCCCTGCGGGACTCCACTTGTAACGTCTCGCCAATCTGAGACTTCACCCCTCACACAGACTCGTTGTCTCCTGTTGCTTAGGTACTCCTCTATCCACCGGAGTACCTTCCCTTTCACTCCTGCCTGCATCTCCAACTTTCGCACTAGCCTCCTGTGTGGCACTGTATCAAAGGCTTTCTGACAATCCAAAAATATGCAGTCTGCCCACCCTTCTCTTTCTTGCCTTATTTTTGTTGCCTGGTCGTAGAATTCAAGTAACCCTGTGAGGCAAGACCTGCCATCCCTGAACCCATGTTGATGCTGTGTTACAAAGTTCCTTCGCTCCAGATGCTCCACTAGTTTTTTTCGCACAATCTTCTCCATCAGCTTGCATGGTATGCAGGTCAGAGACACTGGCCTGTAGTTCAGTGCCTCCTGTCTATCCCCTTTCTTGTATATCGGGACTACGTTAGCTGCTTTCCAAATATCTGGCAGTATCCCTGTTGCCAGTGATTTGTTATACACTATGGAGAGTGGTAGGCACAGTTCTCTTGCTCCTTCCTTTAGAACCCATTGGGAGATTCCATCTGGGCTATAGCCTTTGTCACATCCAACTCTAGTAAACACTTCCTTACTTCCCCGCTGGTAATCTCTAAGTCTTCCAGTGGCTCCTGGTTAGCTATTCCCTCTCTTACCTATGGAATTTCTCCTTGCTCGAAGGTGAAGACCTCCTGGAATTTCTTATTCAACTCCTCACACACTTCCTTGTTATTTGTAGTGAATCCGTCCGCTCCTATCCTCAGTTTCATAACTGTGTACATAGGACACTGTGTACATAGGCCACTGTGTACATAGGACACTGTGTACATAGACCACTGTGTTCATAGGCCACTGTGTACATAGACCACTGTGTTCATAGGCCACTGTGTACATAGGCCACTGTGTACGTAGGCCACTGTGTACATAGGCCACTGTGTACGTAGGCCACTGTGTACATAGACCACTGTGTACATAGGCCACTGTGTACATAGGCCACTGTGTACATAGGCCACTGTGTACATAGGCCATTGTGAACATAGGCTACTGTGTACATAGGCCACTGTATACATAGGCTACTGTGTACATAGGCCACTGTGTACATAGGCCACTGTGTACATAGACCACTGTGTACATAGGCCACTGTGTACATAGGCTACTGTGTACATAGGCCACTGTGTACATAGGCTACTGTGTACATAGGCCACTGTGTACATAGGCCACTGTGTACATAGGCCACTGTGTACATAGACCACTGTGTACATAGGCCACTGTGTACATAGGCCACTGTGTACATAGACCACTGTGTACATAGGCCACTGTGTACATATGCCACTGTGTACATAGGCCACTGTGTACATAGGCCACTGTGTTCATAGGCCACTGTGTACATAGGCCACTGTGTTCATAGGCCACTGTGTACATAGGCCACTGTGTACATAGGCCACTGTGTACATAGGCCACTGTGTACATAGGCCACTGTGTTCATAGGCCACTGTGTACATAGGCCACTGTGTACATAGGCCACTGTGTACATAGGCCACTGTGTACATAGGCCACTGTGTACATAGGCCACTGTGTACATAGACCACTGTGTACATAGGCCACTGTGTACATAGGCCACTGTGTTCATAGGCCACTGTGTTCATAGGCCACTGTGTACATAGGCCACTGTGTACATAGGCCACTGTGTACATAGGCCACTGTGTACATAGGCCATTGTGAACATAGGCTACTGTGTACATAGGCCACTGTATACATAGGCTACTGTGTACATAGGCCACTGTGTACATAGGTCCACTGTGTACATAGACCACTGTGTACATAGGCCACTGTGTACATAGGCTACTGTGTACATAGGCCACTGTGTACATAGGCTACTGTGTACATAGGCCACTGTGTACATAGGCTACTGTGTACATAGGCCACTGTGTACATAGGCCACTGTGTACATAGACCACTGTGTACATAGGCCACTGTGTACATAGGCCACTGTGTACATAGGCCACTGTGTACATAGACCACTGTGTACATAGGCCACTGTGTACATATGCCACTGTGTACATAGGCCACTGTGTACATAGGCCACTGTGTTTATAGGCCACAGTGTACATAGGCCACTGTGTTCATAGGCCACTGTGTACATAGGCCACTGTGTACATAGGCCACTGTGTACATAGGCCACTGTGTTCATAGGCCACTGTGTACATAGGCCACTGTGTACATAGGCCACTGTGTACATAGGCCACTGTGTACATAGGCCACTGTGTACATAGACCACTGTGTACATAGGCCACTGTGTACATAGGCCACTGTGTTCATAGGCCACTGTGTTCATAGGCCACTGTGTACATAGGCCACTGTGTTCATAGACCACTGTGTACATAGACCACTGTGTACATAGGCCACTGTGTACATAGGCCACTGTGTACATAGGTCACTGTGTTCATAGGCCACTGTGTACATAGACCACTTTGTACATAGGCCACTGTGTACATAGACCACTTTGTACATAGGCCACTGTGTACATAGACCACTTTGTACATAGGCCACTGTGTACATAGGACACTGTGTACATAGGCCACTGTGTTCATAGGCGACTGTGTTTATAGGCGACTGTGTTCATAGGCCACTGTGTTCATAGGCCACTATGTTCATAGGACACTGTACATAGGATATTGTGTAAAATGTTTGTTCACTATATAAAGAATGTTTATGCACTGCAAATATCCATTCATTATACTATGGGGAGGTAGTAGCGCACCAAGGCAAGAAGGTAACGCTCCAGGAGGACAAGGTAGCTCATTAAGGGAAGGAAACAACTCATTAAGGGAAGGAAACAACTCATTAAGGGAAGGAAACAACTCATTAAGGGAAGGAAACAACTCATTAAGGGAAGGAAGAGGCAGTAAGAAACTTCATGTACGATTAAAATTAATGGGGTCAGTTATAGGTAAGTAAGAGTGTACACACCAAGGAGAGGGGTAGGGTGGGGGGGGGAGAGACGGGGCTCGAGAGCTAAAACTCGATACTGAAGGCACGATTAGGGAAGTGAACACCTACGCACGTACACAGTTTCCAAGTCAACTGAGCATAATTAATAACTTTAGCGTTCATTAGCAGACATTAAAAATACACAATATTTTGTCACACCAAAACATTACAGAAATATGTGACATTGTTATAGCATTGTTTCGTACCTGGCTCTATGCGCTCACGCGCGCGCACGCGCACACCAACCCACCCACCCAACGCAAAACAGCCCACCCCATACACACACACCCACCCATCCACCCACCCACCCATCCACCCACACCCACCCACGCGCACACACACACACACACACACAACACACACACACACACACACACACACACACACACACACACACACACACACCACACACACACACACACACACAGGAAGCGGCACGCTCCACTAGCCAGCTGCTGGAAAGGGAAAAGATCAGTGGTAGCTGTGGGTATTAAAGAGCAGGAAGGCTCTAATAGGAAAGAGTGGAATAATAAGGACAAAGCAGCAGTGAATGAAATACTGAAGGCCCTAGACATGGAAGGGGCTGAGCATAGCATTGAGAAGGTTTTCAGGTTAGGCTGGTACAAAAAAGCCGAGACCGTGTGTTAAAGATAGTGTTTGCAAACGAGAACACAAAGGACACGATTTAACAAAGAAAAGTCGCCTGCAACATGTGGGAGAATTAAAAAAAGTATTCCTCCAGAGGGACATGACGAGGGAGGAGAGGGCCATGGCGGCAGAAGCAAGGAAGAAGCGCAGGCGAGAGGGGAAAACCAGGAAACCACAGCTCCCAACACTTCATCCCCAGAGCGATGGGGGAACCCACAACCAGCTACCCAGTAACACCAGCGTGGAGGGCAACCCCACCACCCTCCTCTGCATAGAAACCCCCCCCCTTTCCTTCCTGTCCTCCCGCCCCTTTCACCCCATTCCCTCCCTGTCCCTCCCCCTTCACTTGACCCCCCACCCCTCATCCCAGTTTCCTCTGCAAAACTGGTATCCACCTCACAAATCCTCACACCCATGGCACAGCTTCCTCCACCAGCAGAACACTCACCAAGGAGGAGATTTGAGAGGGGACAGAAGAAAGTGAGCCTCAAGGCAATGTACACTAACATAGATAGAATTATAAATAAAGCAAATGAACTTGGAGAATGGGTACTAGAGGAAAACCCAGACATAATAGCTCTCACAGAAACAAAGCTAACGAAAACCATAACAAATGCAGTGTTCCCACAGGACTGTTATGTTATGAGGAAAGAGCGAGAAGGAAGAGGTGGTGGTGGTGTAGCTGGTAAGAAAAGGCTGGGATTTTGAGGAGTTGGTTTTTCAGGGATGTGAAGGTTTCAGTGACTACATAATAGGTACAATAACAACTGGAGGGCAAAAAATTATAGTCGTAGTCATATATAATCCACCACCAAATGACAGAAGACCCAGACAGGAATATGATAGAAACAATATGGCCACCATTAACATAATAGAGAGAGCAGCTTCTGTTGCTAGCAGGAATGGATCTGGACTACTAATCATGGGAGACTTCAACCATGGGAAGATAGATTGGGAGAACAGAGACCCGCATGGAGGACCAGAAACATGGAGAGCTAAGCTGCTGGACGTGGCAACAAGAAACTTTCTAAGCCAGCACATCAAGGAACCAACAAGAATGAGAGAAGATGAACCAGCAATGCTTGATCTGATATTTACCCTAAATGAGTGGGATATAAGGGAAGTCAAGATGGAAGCACCCTTGGAATGAGTGATCACAGTGTATTGAACTTTGAGTACCTGGTAAAGCTAGGAATTATCCCCCCCCCCCCGAAAAGAACTAGGAAACAAAAGGCTGACATATCGAAAGAGAAATTATGAGGAGATGAGAAGCTTCCTAAGGGAAATACCTTGGGACACAGACCTCAGAGCTAAGTCTGTACAAAATATGATGGACTATGTCACCCAAAAGTGTCAGGAGGCAGTAAGCAGATATATACCGGCCCAAAAGGAAAAATCCGAGAAGCAAAAGAAGAATCCATGGTATAATAGGGCATGTATGGAAGCAAAGAAACTGAACAAAAGGGCGTGGAGGAACTTCCGGAATAACAGAACACCAAAAAGCAGAGAGAGATACCAGAGAACCAGGAATGAGTATGTCAGGGTGAGAAGAGAAGCAGAGAAAAGTTATGAAAATGATATAGCAAACAAAGGCAAGACCGAACCAAAGCTACTCCACAATCACATCAGAAGGAAAACAACAGTGAAAGAACAGGTAGTGAAAGTTAGAACAGGCGAGGACAGGAATACAGAGAATGACAAAGAATTGTGTGATGAACTCTACAAGAGGTTCCAGGAGGTCTTCACAACAGAACAAGGTGAGGTCACTGTGCTGGAGAAAGGGAAGTAAACCAGGCGGCCTTGGAAGAGATCGAAATTACGAGAGAGGAGGTCAAGAGACATCTGCTGGATCAGGATGTTAGAAAGGCTGTTGTTCCAGACGGGATCTCACCATGGGTACTGAAAGAGTGTGCAGAGGCACTTTGCTTGCCACTCTCCATAGTGTATAGTAGATCACTGGAGACGGGAGACCTACGAGAAATATGGAAGACGGCGAATGTCGTCCCAATATACAAAAAGGGCGACAGGCAAGAGGCACTGAACTACAGGCCAGTGTCCTTGACTTGTATACCATGCAAGGTGATGGAGAAGATCGTGAGAAAAAACCTGGTAGCACATCTGGAGAGAAGGGACTTCGTGACAAATCGCCAACATGGGTTCAGGGAGGGTAAATCTTGCCTGACTGGCTTAATAGAATTCTACGACCAGGTGACAAATATTAAGCAAGAGAGGAGAGAGAGAGGGCTGGGCGGACTGCATTTTCTTGGATTGTCGGAAAGCCTTTGACACAGTACCGCATAAGAGGCTGGTACATAAGCTGGAGAGACAGGCAGGTGTAGCTGGTAAGGTGCTCCAGTGGATAAGGGAGTACCTAAGCAATAGGAAGCAGAGAGTTACGGTGAGGGGTGAGACCTCGGATTGGCGTGAAGTCACCAGTGGAGTCCCACAGGGCTCTGTACTCGGTCCTATCTTGTTTCTGATATATGTAAATGATCTCCCGGAGGGTATAGATTCATTTCTCTCAATGTTTGCAGACGATGCCAAAATTATGAGAAGGATTAAGACAGAAGAGGACTGTTTGAGGCTTCAAGAAGACCTAGACAAACTGAAGGAATGGTCGAACAAATGGTTGTTAGAGTTTAACCCAACCAAATGTAATGTAATGAAGATAGGTGTAGGGAGCAGGAGGCCAGATACAAGGTATCATCTGGGAGAGGAAATTCTTTAGGAGTCAGAGAAAGAAAAAGACTTGGGAGTTGATATCACGCCAGACCTGTCTCCTGCAGCCCATATCAGGAGGATAACATCAGCGGCATATGCCAGGCTGGCCAACATACGAACGGCATTCAGAAACTTGTGTAAAGAATCATTCAGAACGTTGTATACCACATATGTCAGGCCAATTCTGGAGTATGCAACCCCAGCAATGAGTCCATATCTAGTCAAGGATAAGACTAAACTGGAAAAGGTTCAAAGGTTTGCCACCAGACTAGTACCCGAGCTGAGAGGAATGAGCTACGAGGAGAGACTATGGGAATTAAACCTCACTTCGCTGGAAAACAGAAGAGTTAGGGGGGACATGATCACCACATTCAAGATTCTGAAGGGAATTAATAGGGTAGATAAAGACAGGCTATTTAACACATGGGGCACACGCACAAGGGGTCACAGGTGGAAACTGAGCACCCAAATGAGCCACAGAGATATTAGAAAGAACTTTTTTAGTGTCAGAGTGGTTGACAAATGTAATGTATTAGGAAGTGATGTGGTGGAGGCTGACTCCATACACAGTTTCAAATGTAGATATGATAGAGCACAATAGGGTCAGGAATCTGTACACCTGGTGATTGACGGTTGAAAGGCGGGACAAAAGAGCCAGAGCTCAACCCCCGCAAACACAACTAGGTGAGTACACACACACACGCACACACACACACACTGTGACGGTGTCCCAACCCTATATTTCTTCCTTCCCAGCTTAGAAGAGTCATATCTCCGTAGCCTAAGTGTTCTCTGACGTTCAGGGAACATTTTCATGTGTGAGAAAGCGTGGAGCGTGATTAAGTTGGCTGTAAAGTGGCCAGCTAAGTTTAATGATGCAAGGGGCTTATGCCTTTTGAAGCACATGATGGTGACGAACCATCCTGTTTCCCGCCAAGACGCCCTGACGCTTCCCGTCACCTGATTGGCCAGGTGAGGTCACGTGCCAGAAGTGACCAATGACGAGAGCCCTCGGGCGGTGTGACGTCATGGGGCGGAGGGCGCCTGGGGCGGGAAGACAGTACGTCACGAGCTGTCAGAGAGGGAAGATGGGCTCGAGCGAGCTCCGGACCTAGAGGGCCCTTACCAGTAGATTTAAGCTCCGCTTCGATTCTGCAGGCAGTCTGAGAGGCCATCCAAGTTCTGTGGAGTGCCCAGAAGCAAGGACGGACCGGATTGAAGAGCCAAGAGCCGTATCAAGAGTATGTAGCAGAGGGAACGTTGGGCTGGTGACGTCTGGGACGCCCATCAGAGGACCACATCTTACACATCAAGCGAAAAGCTAGGGTCGGGCCCAAATCTACTGGCAGTTAAGGCGAGGGGAAGCTGTGCTGGACTGTGAAGAGCCGACAGTGCCAGTGAGTGTGGAGGACGACGACGGAGGTACCTGCCTCCAGTACCCCAGAGAATAGGAGGAGGAAGGCAGTACCTGTTGGACGTGAGCACGGCGAGGATGCGTTACCGCGAAGGCGACGGTGGAACCTGTGTGTGTGTGGGACCTGTTCATCAGTAGACCAGAAGCCAGGACCAGGAACCTCAACATCCCTCAACAGAGGATGAGTCAGCTTCGTGGTTGGAGTGAAATAAGGTAGATAATTGTCCCTCCCTTACCCCTTTTGAGCTAGGCGAGTTAGAGTATTTTATATGTTGTGAATATTTCCACTCATCATTTTATTGTCTAAGTGACAGGACTTTAGGCTAGGAGCCAAAAACTCATTTAGGCATGAGTTGGTGTGGGTGAGCATTAACGTGGTGATGTTATTGATCCTGGAAGGGTAGTTGGTGTGCAAAGAGCTACCAACGTACTCTGAAACGCACAGCTGATCGCATCACTGGAGGCATGGGAAAGTCACGACGTTCTCACAGCTGGAGCCGTCAGCTGATCGTGCTGCCAGAGGCGCGAGGTGTGTGCCCGCACGGGAGGAGTGGATCCAGTCAGCTGACCGTGTTGCCAGAGACGTGTCATCGAGAAATGCTGCCGCCAGCGGATGATTCCAACATAGACATTTCTTTTTGCCATTGGTATATGTATATATGTTTTCTTCAGTAAACTTTTAAACTAACTGAGGAGTTTAAGCGAGCCTCCATTCTCTAGGGCTATAAATATTATATATTTATGAGGCCATTAGTGACACCTTGTACTGCACATGATATTGCATCCTTGATTAAGATATCCATTAAGACCACTGACATATTGCTGGGACACGAGCATAAATACCCAGCTGGCGACCTGAGTAGACCAGATAAAGAAGAAGAAAGCGTTCCAGTGTCAGGACAGGCAGGTTTAAGCGAGTTATAAGAAGCTTGAATCTCCCCACTCGCTAGGAGTGTATAAGACCAGCCCTTAGTTGACTGGGGGAGCCCAAGCGTGAGCAGTGGCGCCCGGTACTGAGGGGCTAAGACCTGTGGGACGACCCCAACCACAGGTTGGAAGGGGATGAACCCTGACAACACACACACACACACACACACATATGAAGGAATGAATGTGTCACGATCAGAAGAGAAGCAGAAAGACAATATGAAATTGACATCGCGAGCAAGGAAAAGACAGCCTAAATTGCCGCACAGCCACATCAGGAGAAAAACAACAGTAAAGGAACAGGTAATGAAATTAAGGATAGGGGCTGCTTGATACCTGCTTGATGGGGTTCTGGGAGTTCTTCTACTCCCCAAGCCCGGCCCGAGGCCAGGCTCGACTTGTGAGAGCTTGGTTCACCAGGCTGTTGCTTGGAGCGGCCCGCAGGACCACATACCCACCACAGCCCGGCTGATCCGGAACTTCTCTTAGAAAACAGTCCAGTTTTCTCTTGAAGATGTCCACGGTTGTTCCGGCAATATTTCTTATAGTCGCTGGGAGGACGTTGAACAACCGCGGACCTCTGATGTTTATACAGTGCTCTCTGATTGTGCCTATGGCACCTCTGCTCTTCACTGGTTCAATCTTGCATTTCTTCCATATCGTTCACTCCAGTACGTTGTTATTTTACTGTGTAGATTTGGGACCTGGCCCTCCAGTATTTTCCATGTGTATATTATTTGGTATCTCTCTCGTCTCCTTTCTAGAGAGTACATTTGGAGAGCTTTGAGACGATCCCAATAATTTAGGTGTTTTATCTCGTCTATGCGTGCCGTATATGTTCTCTGTATTCCCTCTATTTCAGCAATCTCTCCTGCTCTGAAGGGGGAAGTGAGTACTGAGCAGTACTCGAGACGGGACAACACAAGTGACTTGAAGAGTACAACCATTGTGATGGGATCCCTGGATTTGAAAGTTCTCGTAATCCATCCGATCATTTTTCTGGCTGATGCAATATTTGCTTGGTTATGCTCCCTAAACGTTAGATCGTCGGACATCATTATTCCCAAATCCTTGACATGCTGTTTTTCTACTATGGGAAGATTCGATTGTGTTTTGTACCCTGTATTATGTTTCAGATCCTCATTTTTGCCGTACCTGAGTACCTGAAATTTATCACTGTTAAACATCATGTTATTTTCTGCTGCCCAATCGAAAACTTTGTTGACATCTGCTTGTAGTTTTTCAATGTCTTCAGCAGAGGTAATTTTCATGCTGATTTTGTGTCATCTGCAAAGGACGACACGAAGCTGTGACGTGTATTTTTGTCTATATCAGATATGAGAATAAGGAACAGTAGCGGTGCAAGGACTGTACCTTGAGGTACAGAGCTTTTAACATCGCTTGGACTCGATTTTATTTGATTGACTGTTACTCTTTGTGTTCTGTTCGACAGGAAATTGAGTATCCAGCGTCCTACTTTTCCAGTTATTCCCATTGACCTCATTTTGTGAGCTATCACCCCATGGTCACATTTGTCGAACGCCTTTGCAAAGTCTGTGTATACAACATCTGCATTTTGCTTTTCTTCTAGGGCTTCTGTGATTTTGTCATAGTGGTTGAGTAACTGTGACAGACAGGATCTTCCCGCTCTAAATCCCGTCTCCAAATCCATGTTGTCCTGGGTTGTGCAATTCATTGTTTTCATAAAACTAGAAATTTGATTCCTAATCACTCTTTCAAACACTTTTATTATGTGTGATGTTAGTGCAACTGGCCTATAATTTTTTGCCAAGGCTTTACTCCCCCCCTTGTGCAAAGGAGCTATATCTGCAGATTTAAGTGCTGCTGGTATCTCCCCTGTATCCAGGCTCTTTCTCCATATTACGCTGAGTGCTCTCGCTACTGGTACTTTACATTTCTTTATGAATATTGAATTCCATGAGTCAGGCCCAGAGGCCCAGTGCATAGGCATATTGTCAATTTCTCTTTCAAAGTCTTCCGAGTTTGTGGTAATATCCGTTATATTATCTGCAGCTTGAATGTCATTCATAAAGAAGCTGTCTGGGTCATCAACTTTCATGTTGTTTATTGGTGTGCTAAACATAGCCTCATACTGGCTTCTTAGAATTTCAGTAATCTCTTTGTCGTCCTCTGTGTACGTATCTTCATTTGTAATTAACGGTCCAATACTGGTTGAGGTTTTGGTTTTGATTTTGCGTATGTGAAAAAATATTTCGGATTTTTCCTTATCTCTTGTATAGCTTTCTGTTCCAATTCCATTTCCTCAGACTCATATGATCGCTTCAACGTTTGTTCTATTTCTTTGACCTCCCTGCTTAGGCTTATTTTCCTTGCTTGTGATAGTTGTGTCTGCCGAAGCATTTCCGTTATTTTTTCCTTCTCCTGTACAGTCGTCTGCGTTCTCCTTCTAAAGTGGTCCTCTTTCTGCCCCTCCTCATAGGCACGTGCTTCAAGCAGACCTTGTAAGCTTCAACTGTCAGTTGAGCTATTCCCTGTGTGGGAGTTTTGTCGCTTAAGACCGTCTCCCATTGACTAGTTGCAAGGTCTACATCTATTTTTTCCCAGTCGATCCTCTTATTGTTGAAATTGAATTGATTGAATATTCCTTCTCGCTTGTTGGGTCTCTTAGACCTACTACCGTTATTTATGCTAGTTCGCACTTCAATGAGCTTATGGTCTGAGTATGAAGTATCTGAGATTGTGATGTCTCTGATTAGTTCATCATTGTTTGTGAATAACAAGTCTAGTGTGTTTTCATTCCTAGTTGGTTCTGTAATCTGTTGATTGAGCGAGAATTTGTCACAGAATCTCAAAAGTTCTCTGACCTGTGGTTGGTTATTTCCTGGGTCATTCCCTGCCATGATACTTGTGTTTGCCATTCTCCATCTTAGACTCGGTAAATTGAAATCTCCAAGGAAGATAATATCTGGAGCTGGGTTTGCTAGGTTATCAAGTATGTTCTCTATTTTGTGCATCTGCTCTGTGAATTCCTCAACCGTTGTATCTGGCGGTTTATATATTAGAATAATAATTAGGTTTAGTTTCTCTACCGTAATTCCAAGTACCTCAACCACCTCATTAGTTGAGTTTAGTAGTTCTGTGCATACCAGGTACTCTTTAATATACAGACCTACTCCTCCATTTGACCTAGTTTTTCTATCACATCTATATAAATTATAATTTGGAATCCAGATTTCACCATCCATGTAATCTTTTGTATGAGTTTCCGTGAATGTCCCAAATATTGAGTTTGACTCTAATAGGAGGCCATTTATGAACTTAACTTTATTTCTTGACTTTGGCTTTAAACCTTGAATGTTTGCAAATATGAATGATTGTCCATATTGTGTGTCACTTCTGGAAGGTTTTGGTAGTTCTCCCTCCTCTCTACCCTGACCCAGGGTGTGTTGTTGTGGCAATGGTTTGTCCAGTTTTGGAACTGATACTGGGGAGTGTGGTAGTCTCTGTGTAGTTGGGGGGTGTAGTATGTGTGGGCTTGATGACGAACCGTAGTCAAGGCTTGGGCATTTTCTCCACTCCATCCGTACTCAAGCCACGTTTCTGCCTGTCTGTTTCTCCCTCTGTTTCTGCCTGCCTCTAAACAATTTTCAGGGCTATTATATTGGACTTCCTCTCTTATATAGCGCTGTGTACCTCTGACGTGGAAATCAGGGCAATGAAGATCGTAGCATTTCCTCTCATTAACTGAGAGTTTGCATAGCTTAGGGTGAAAATATCTACACTCTGTATCAAAACGACATCTGCCTTTCCCTAACCAGTTTCGGCATTTCCGTGGGTGCATGAATGAGCATTCCGTGCCTCTGGGCCCATTTATGCATTGTTCTTTTGCATAATACCTGCAAATATTTTCATCTGGGATTGTATTATTCTTGTTTGTACCCGTGCACGACTTGGCTACCTCTGTGTTTTTTGTTCCAACTTTCTCATTTCTGCATTCATTCTCGGTATTGCCATTATCTTTCTCCTTGTTGCTTTCGTCTTTCTCATTTGTGTTCTCATTCGTCTCATTTTTTCTCTCCTTATTCATGTCATGTTCACAGAAAATGGTACCATCCGTTTTCTATGTGCGGCGGCTGGACGCCACTCGAGGAGGTAAACAATAGCGCACAGGACGCCTGCCAAGCTTGGGAGCTACTCTATCATGTAATCAGTTTAAGTATTAATGTCAGTAACCAGGAATGACTTTACATCAACCTTACTACCAAGACTATCTCAGCTATACACAGACACCACACTGGCGACGAGGATGAACTGGGAACGCAGGTATTTTGTTCAACAAAACACAAGGAAGGAGCATGCTGTCTCGCCCAGAGGAGGAAGGAGAAGCTGTCTGTGAGCACCATACCCGATGCTGTATGCAACCCCATGCTGTGTGCTGACTGTTGCTGTGTGCTGATCGTTGCTGTGTGCTGGCCGTTGCTGTGTGCTGGCCAATGCTGTGTGCTACCCAAGCTGTGCTGAGTGTTGCTGTGAGAGGAATCTGCCGACGCTGTGTACGAAACGACGCTTTGATGCAGTGTACAAAACTCGATGTTTTGGTTACGAAACGATGCTTCATGCTACAAAATTCTTCACGCTGTGAACCAACTGCTGCCTACTGCTGCCTACTGCTGCCAACTGCTGTGCCAACTGCTGTGCCAACTGCTGCCAACTGCTGTACCAACTGCTGACAACTGCTGTACCAACTGCTAACAACTGCTGTGTTGCTGTGAGTAGGAACAACACATGTACACAAGGGCTAGGTAAGAAGTCAGTTGCTGCTGTGTTGTGCACTGTTGTGAACTTTTGCATTAAAATGCTTGTGTGCTTTGCAAAATTAAAGTAATTACAGTGAATTCTTAAATAACATATACAGTGCAGTAAGTGTTATATATTCTGAGGAACATTTTAAGTGATAAGTTTAAATTTATTCAGTAAAAAATGGCAAATATACCTCAGTTTCCTGCATTTGATCCTGACTGTGACCAGACAAACCTGTCACAGAGGTGGGTCAAATGGCTTAAAAGGTTTGAAAATTTGTTGATAGTTTCTGATATCAAAAGTGCTGAAAGAAAGCGTGCCTTTCTACTTCACTATGCAGGTGATAGAGTTTGTGACATCTTTGATACACTGAAAGACACTGGTGGTGCCAAAGATTATGACACTGCCAAGGCCAAATTAACTGAGCATTTCAAACCAAGGCAAAATACTGCTATGGAAATTATGCATTTCAGGAGAGCAAAACAACTCTCTAATGAAACTGTTGATCAATACCATACACGTCTGCAGGGTTTAGCAACCCATTGTGAGTTTGCTGATGTTGACAAAGAAATCAAACAGCAAATAATTGAAACATGCACATCTACACGTCTTCGTCGAAGAGCTCTAGAACTTGTTGATGATGAAAGTTCTCTTACCAAGATACTGGATATGGCTCGTCGAATGGAAGATGCTGCACGTGATGCTCGTATCATGGAGTGCAGTGCCAACAACGGTTCTGCCACTGTTACTAACAGTCATGAAGTATGTAAGGTTCAGGGAGTACACCATGATCGTAGAAGATATCATGCCAAACCTAACATTAAATTGAGCCGAGAACCACATCACAACTGGAGTCATGGAACAAGACTCAAGCAGTCACAACGACTCACATCAGAGGTTGTCAACAATAAATGTTACAATTGTGGAGGAGACTACCCACACCCAGATAATGTTTGTCCTGCACAAGGTAAGAAGTGCTATGAGTGTAGAAAACTAGGTCATTTTGGTGCTATGTGTCGTTCCGCACTAAAGAAACCACAATCAATAAATAAAAGCAATGTACGAGGATCAAGTCATAGGAGTCGAGGTGGCAAACACAATATTGCACCTCAAATCAAGAATGTTAATAATATACAAGACAACATTTCATTACAACCAGTCTCAGATGACAGTGAATGTGATTATATTTATGGAGTACAATCAATCACAAAATGGAATGATCTTCCAAACAACCCAGAGACTATAGTATACATTGCTGGCATTTGTCTCAAAATTCTCATTGACACTGGATCAAACATTGACACCATTGCTGAGTGCCACTATGAAAAATTTAAAAAACAATTCCCAAAGCTTGAAAACTATAATGGCAAAGCCACTGCCTATGCTTCAAAGGTAGCCTTACCAGTGATTGGAACTTTCACTGCAGAGATTAAGTCAAAGAATGCAATGCTCATTACTACATTCCATGTTGTTAGGAATGCAAAGGAGTCTTTACTCAGTTACAAGACTTCAACCAAATTGGGGCTACTTCAGCTTTCTAATGCTGTAGCAGTGGAATCTGCAAACAATGTTGATGCTATTGTTGCTGAATTTTCTGATCGGTTTAAATCCATAGGTTGTTATACTGATAGCAAGGTACATCTGCATATCAACCCAGATGTAATTCCAGTTGCCCAACCACATCGCCGACAACCATTCCATACTCGCAAGAAAGTCGATGCCGAACTGGATAGGCTGATAGAACTAGATATTGAACCGGTAACAGGCCCAACACCATGGGTAAGCCCAATTGTCACTCCACCAAAGCCGAAGAATCCAGATGAGATACGCATTTGTGTAGACATGCGTGTTCCCAACAAGGCAATAATGCGTGAACGCCATCCTACACCCACTGTAGATGATATGATTTACCGCTTGAATGGTGCAACTGTATTCAGCAAGTTAGATTTAAACAAGGGCTATCATCAGCTTGAACTTGATGATGAGAGTCGATTCATCACAACGTTTACGACACATCGAGGTCTGTATAGGTACAAGCGCCTGAGTTTTGGTATTAACAGTGCTGCTGAAGTATTCCAGCACATCATCAGCCAGGTATTGCAAGATATACCTAATGCTGACAACATGTCTGATGACATCATTGTTTATGGCCGTACCCAAGCTGAACACGACAAAGCTCTTCGTGCAACATTGCAACGCTTACGAGAAAAGAATTTGACGCTAAGCCGAGCAAAGTGTGAGTTCAATCAACATAAAATTGAATTCTTTGGACATGTACTTAGTGACAAAGGTCTGTCTCCAGATCCTAAGAAAGTTGCAGATATCAAGAATGCTGCACCTCCTTCAACATCCACTGAAGTACATAGTTTTCTGGGAATGGCAAACTACTGTTCTCGCTTCATTCCAGATTTTGCTACCATTACGAAGCCTCTACGTGAGCTCCTGAAGAAAAATGCATCATGGTACTGGAGCGATGTCGAGCAAAATGCATTTGATGCTGTGAAAGATGCACTAGTAGAAAATGCGACTGCTGCATACTTTGATCCATCAATGGACACTGAGTTAACGGTGGATGCTAGTCCTGTTGGTTTAGGTGCTGTGTTAGCCCAACACAAACCTGGTCAACCAGATTCAAGAGTAGTAATTGCCTATGCCAGCCGTTCTCTCACAGATGTTGAGCAACGATACAGTCAGACAGAGAAGGAAGCTCTTGCTCTTGTATGGGGCTGTGAACACTTCAATGTGTATCTGCTTGGTGCACCCTTTACCACGATAGTCACTGACCACAAACCGTTGGAGACCATCTTCAATAATCCAAAGTCCAAACCACCAGCTCGCATTGAGAGATGGGCTCTTCGTCTGCAACCATACAACTTTACGGTGAAATACAAGCCAGGTGCAGGCAATCCCGCTGATTACATCAGTCGACATCCTGCCAACAGTTTCACCATCACCAAGCATCAGCAAGTTGCCGAGGAATATGTACACTCTGTAACCTGTGATGCAGTCCCTAAGGCTCTCACTCTTGATGAAATCCGTACTGCAACCCTAGAGGACCCAACTCTGCAAGCAACAGTGGATGCATTGACTAAGAAAAAGTTTCCACGCATCCCACCCTCAGGAGTTGACCAAGATGCATTCAAAGCACTTGAACGCATCCAGACAGAATTAAGTGTTACGCAACAACGCGACACCGTGCTGCGAGGTACTCGTATCGTCATTCCAGCTGTTCTCCAGCAACGTGCTCTGAAGCTTGCACATCAAGGACACCAAGGTCTTGTAAGGACCAAACAGCTGCTACGAGAAAAGGTGTGGTTTCCTGGCATTGATCGTCAAGCTAAGGACATGCATGATGCCTGTGTCCCTTGCCAAGCTGCAGTGGATACTTCAAGACCAACACCTCTACAACCTTCACCACTACCTGCTGCACCATGGATGGAAGTATCGATGGATTTCTGTGGACCGCTACCAACTGGAGAGTACTTGATGGTAGTCATTGATGATCACTCACGTTATCCAGAAGTAGAAATCATCACTTCCACATCTGCAAAGGCTGTCATCCCGAAACTCGACAAGATCTTTTCAAACTTTGGCATTCCTGAAGTTGTCAAGACGGACAATGGACCGCCATTTAATGGACAAGACTTTGTCAACTTTGCTGAGCATATTGGATTCAAACACCGCCGTGTGATGCCACTACATCCTCAAGCAAATGGAGAAGTAGAGAGATTCATGCAACCTCTCATGAAAGCTGTACGCTGTGCTCATGCCGAAGGACGATCCTGGAAACAAGCTATGTATGCTTTTCTCAGGAACTACCGTGCAACACCGCATGGAACACTGGGCAAGTCGCCTGGCGAACTTTTATTTGGACGTCCTATGAGAATCGCACTACCTGTCATGCCAGCCAAAGTAACGGATAAACGTCTCGCTCAGAAGGATGCATAGCCAATGGGCAAAATGAAAATGCTCATGATCAAACGTGCAAAGGAACAATNATTGGGAAGGTATAAAATAGGAGATCTGCAACATGTTGCGACATGCACAATAAGGTTAAGAAGGGTGGGCGGGAAAGTCTTCCCTGGGGTGGGGGGGGGGGGGGTTAACGCTTCGTCTTCTGAGGTAGTTCATTCACGATAACAGTTTCCTGATGATCCTCATCACCCTCACCTTTTCATTGTGTTCTTATCGCCCGTCTTCCTCGTAGAGTTTTTCAATATTTTTCAATGTATTTTCGTTGATTAATTAACATTCCCGTGTTCCCTTCTGTTTATCATTGTTGTCGTTGGAGGCGGATTGTTGGTTGTGCACCCCATACTCCTCCTGTGAGTGGTAGTTGGTTGTGCACCCCATACTAATTATCTACCGTCTGTATAATTCTAGTCAGGTTTATTGTATGTGTGCGCCCCTTCCCTCGTTATCGTCTGCTTTCCTTCCCTCTTCCTTTTCTCTCACCGTCCCAGGCAAATTATGTATGCTCATATGTCATATTTTTAAGACAATATATCACTAGGATTTACAGCAGACACGGGTAATTTCGTACACTGGATGGTTCGCTACTGTCTTACTTAGTTTTGGACCCAGCCTCTCTTAACCCAACCCAACTCAACTCAAATATAACCAAACATAATGCAATTAAACTAATTTCTAATTCAACTTAACCTAACCTTAATTTAGATACGAAACATTTACACAAAAAGTTGTCTAATTAATTGTGTTGGTTGATGGGGCTGGGGGGCATTAAACCATCACCCCATGTACACTCACACCCATGAATACACTCACCCCCATGCTCCTCCCCCCACGTACACACTCACCCCCACCATCACCCACGTACACACTCACCCCCACCATCACCCACCACTCTCACCCTCACCCACTCAACACCCTGAAGCCAGCACAAGGAGTACGAGAGCAGAACACACATCCAGGGACGGTAATATCAACCACTCCTAACAACGAGCTTAAAAAATTTAAATGAAAACATTAAACCTCATTTTCCTCTCTCTAACTCTGGCTCTTTTTCGTCAGTAAATATTGGACGTAAACCGTTGCCCAATATAATGAATGTAGATTATTCCCACTTATGAGTAAAGGGGCTACAGTGTGTGTTTGTGTAGGAACTCTACCCAGAGGAATGTGTGTCCAGTGTGGTAGGAAGAAACAACATACCATACTGGTCTATATTTCACATGTCACAGATTCTTACCTACATTTATATATAACTGCTTCTGCCATGCAAATAAATATTTATATGAAGTTTTTATATAATTATTTATATATGTATATAATTATGCGAACAAGCCTGAATGGTCCCCAGGACTATATGCAACAGATAACTCACACCCCAGTTATATATATAATTATATCCGCGGAGCCATACTTTATTCGGTGCAACATTTATATTTTCATAATTTTGATTTTGTTCGTTAATTGCTCATTTCCCCGTTTTGGTTTGTGAACATCGGTTCAGTGTAGCTGAGCTCCGTTGACCCAGCTGTTCACGCGTCATTTTCCCGTTCTCTGCCAGACCATCACCGTAAATATAACCAACGTAAATAAAAGCTTACGAGTGTTACTCGAACTCTCTCAAATATCGTCGACCATTCCCCTTCCCCCTCGCGCGAGGAACTCTTTCACTGCGAAACTGGAACCTTTATGTTACCCTCGTTTACCCTCTTTTGTTACCCCTCGTTTACCCTCTTTTGTCCCTTTCATGGGCTGGCATGGTTGTGTTTACATGAGGTAGTGTACGCTGCTGTAAAGGGCTTCGTGCATCAAAGGCAATTAGGGTCGTTATGCTCCTCTTTATGCGTCGCTCTAGCGTAGTGGTTTTAAAGTAATAGAGCAGCGGGTGAGTGTGGGGTGGCCAGGAAGGCTCAACAGGCCAGGGGCCAAGCTTCATCCAACCTCCTCTAACGAAACCTGTACGTCTTTCTTCAGTCATATGTCTCTCTTTACCATTTATTACTTCGAAGCACTTCGAGCTGAGCACTTGGAAGTTGTTTAAATAATAGTAACCTTGGGTTGTGAAGCTTTCGAAACAGTCTTTGACTGTTAAATAAATGTAAACAGAGCTATTCGATGATTAAAGAATAATGTATAGGTTTCGTAAATGTATAAGATGAATCTAAATCGAGGAAAGGAATGGCAGTAGTCATCTTTCACATCAGCAATGGTAATACATCGTGGATCCGGGATCAGTTCAATTCTTCAGAGAGCCGCAGAGGTCATAGACGGCACAGTGTTCCACAGCTACATAAGGGACACCATCCTGCAACAGTGTTGTCAGGAGGAGCGTCAGCCCGGGACCACAACTCAGCAGCATACACTCACACAAGTGTGTTCTGTGACACAGGACTGCTTCCTGTGAGGCGCCATCCTGGTGAGTGTCGGCCCAGTTGTCCACATTGGTGCAAGTTGATTCCTACTGAACTTAATATACACAAGGTGTCTCGGAGACACGTGATATCTGGACTGATTTAAAGAACATTATACACACCACTCACCTCGGTGAAGAACATTATACACACCACTCACCTCGGTGAAGAACATTATACACACCACTCACCTCGGTGAAGAACATTATACACACCACTCACCTCGGTGAAGAACATTATACACACCACTCACCTCGGTGAAGAACATTATACATGGCACGCACCTCGGCGAAGAACATTATACACACCACTCACCTCGGTGAAGAACATTATACATGGCACGCACCTCGGTGAAGAACATTATACACGCCATTATACACGAACATTATACGAAATGAAACTTAATCTCTCCACAATTGTGAGTGCCAAAATTAACTACATATAGGTATATAAAATTCACAATAAAATAATTGAATTATCAAAAACAGAAAAAAATGCAAAAATTACCCTTCCAGACAGGGAGTAAAATATACATATGGCTACTCAAGGGATAAATCAAACAATAACACTTTTATTACCGTGATCTACACTTCCCTGATATCTCAAGATAACACCCCCCACCCCCACCTTGGCACGGATACAACCCTAGGACACTGCTAGGACACATCTGGGGTCCACCTGGGACATAGCTAGGACACACCTGGGACACAGCTAAGACACATCTGGGACACAGCTAGGACACAGCTAGGACACATCTGGGACACACCTGGGACACACCTGGGACACAGCTAGGACACACCTGGGACACACCTGGGACACACCTGGGACACAGCTAGGACACATCTGGGACACACCTGGGACACACCTGGGACACAGCTAGGACACACCTGGGACACAGCTAGGACACAGCTAGGACACACCTGGGAACACAGCTAGGACACACCTGGGACACAGTTAGGACACACCTGGGGACATAGCTAGGACACACCTGGGACACAGCTTGGACACACCTGGGACACAGCTAGGACACACCTGGGACACAGCTATGACACACCTGGGACACAGTTAGGACACACCTGGGGACACAGCTAGGACACTCCTGGGACACACCTGGGACACAGCTAGGACACATCTGGGACACAGCTAGGACACACCTGGGACACAGCTAGGACACACCTGGGGACACAGCTAGGACACATCTGGGACACAGCTAGGACACTCCTGGGGACACAGCTAGGACACACCTGGGACACAGCTAGGACACTCCTGGGGACACAGCTAGGACACACCTGGGGACACAGCTAGGACACTCCTGGGGACACAGCTAGGACACACCTGGGGACACAGCTAGGGCACACCTGGGGACACAGCTAGGACACACCTGGGGACACAGCTAGGACACTCCTGGGGACACAGCTAGGACACACCTGGGACACAGCTAGGACACTCCTGGGGACACAGCTAGAACACAGCTAGGACACTCCTGGGACACAGCTAGGACACACCTGGGACACAGCTAGGACATTCCTGGGGACACAGCTAGGACACACCTGGGACACAGCTAGGACACACCTGGGACACAGCTAGGACACACCTGGGGACACAGCTAGGACACACCTGGGACACAGCTAGGACACATCAGTGTACATAGACCACAGTGTACATAGGCCACTGTGTACATAGACCACTGTGTACATAGACCACTGTGTACATAGGCCACTGTGTACATAGACCACTGTGTACATAGACCACTGTGTACATAGACCACTGTGTACATAGACCACTGTGTACATAGGCCACTGTGTACATAGGCCACTGTGTACATAGGCCACTGTGTACATAGGCCACTGTGTACATAGGCCACTGTGTACATAGGCCACTGTGTACATAGGCCACTGTGTACATAGACCATTGTGTACATAGACCACTGTGTACATAGACCACTGTGTACATAGACCACTGTGTACATAGGCCACTGTGTACATAGGCCACTGTGTACATAGGCCACTGTGTACATAGGCCACTGTGTACATAGGCCACTGTGTACATAGGCCACTGTGTACATAGGCCACTGTGTACATAGGCCACTGTGTACATAGACCACTGTGTACATAGGCCACTGTGTACATAGGCCACTGTGTACATAGGCCACTGTGTACATAGGCCACTGTGTACATAGGCCACTGTGTACATAGGCCACTGTGTACATAGGCCACTGTGTACATAGGCCACTGTGTACATAGACCACTGTGTACATAGGCCACTGTGTACATAGGCCACTGTGTACATAGGCCACTGTGTACATAGACCACTGTGTACATAGGCCACTGTGTACATATGCCACTGTGTACATAGGCCACTGTGTACATAGGCCACTGTGTTTATAGGCCACAGTGTACATAGGCCACTGTGTTCATAGGCCACTGTGTACATAGGCCACTGTGTACATAGGCCACTGTGTACATAGGCCACTGTGTTCATAGGCCACTGTGTACATAGGCCACTGTGTACATAGGCCACTGTGTACATAGGCCACTGTGTACATAGGCCACTGTGTACATAGACCACTGTGTACATAGGCCACTGTGTACATAGGCCACTGTGTTCATAGGCCACTGTGTTCATAGGCCACTGTGTACATAGGCCACTGTGTTCATAGACCACTGTGTACATAGACCACTGTGTACATAGGCCACTGTGTACATAGGCCACTGTGTACATAGGTCACTGTGTTCATAGGCCACTGTGTACATAGACCACTTTGTACATAGGCCACTGTGTACATAGACCACTTTGTACATAGGCCACTGTGTACATAGACCACTTTGTACATAGGCCACTGTGTACATAGGACACTGTGTACATAGGCCACTGTGTTCATAGGCGACTGTGTTTATAGGCGACTGTGTTCATAGGCCACTGTGTTCATAGGCCACTATGTTCATAGGACACTGTACATAGGATATTGTGTAAAAATGTTTGTTCACTATATAAAGAATGTTTATGCACTGCAAATATCCATTCATTATACTATGGGGAGGTAGTAGCGCACCAAGGCAAGAAGGTAACGCTCCAGGAGGACAAGGTAGCTCATTAAGGGAAGGAAACAACTCATTAAGGGAAGGAAACAACTCATTAAGGGAAGGAAACAACTCATTAAGGGAAGGAAACAACTCATTAAGGGAAGGAAACA
>WNGS01004511.1:2106044-2122257 GCA_020271785.1 Procambarus virginalis
CAACCCCAGGTCCCGCCCTATCCAAGCATATCTCCCACAGGTTTCTGACCAAGCAAACTTACAGGTCACCTGCCAACTATCCAGCCTCACATTCACCGGCCGAAGATTCACAGACCCTTCAGCATACTCACCATAGGTTACTGACAGAAGCTCTTCCACCATCCCAGGTTTTCCTCGACCAAGCATCCCCCTCCCGCAGGTTCCTGACAATGCACCCACATGGTTTACACTTTCACATTCCGGCATCCCACCCCTGGTCACTATCACCCTGTACCCCATTCCTGGCTTGACAAGAAACCATCACCGGTCTGCCAGTCTTATCCAATGCACCCGCATCAGGTCCTGACCAGGCATCCCAGCATTTGCTGACCAAGCACCTCACTCGGTCTGATGCAAAGCATCCACCCCCACAAGGTCCCTGAGAGCTCCACAGTCTGACAAGCCACCATCAGGTCTGACCAATGCACCACCAGTTCGATCAATGCACCCTACATGGTTGACCAAGCACCCACAGCGTCTGCGCAACAACTCCCTCCCACAGGTCTGTGACCAAGACCACCCCCCACAGGTCTGCCAAGCTCTCTCATCAGGTCTGCTCCAATCACCCCAAGGTCTTGACCAAGCAACCCACAGGTCGTGACAGCCCACAGTCTGAAGCACTCCTACAGGTGCAATGCCAAGTCTACCAACACCGTCATTATCCAGCACCCCAGGTGCTGATAAAGCACCCACAGGTCTGAATACACAAGCACCCACAGGTCTGATCAAGGCACCCACATGACCGCACCTAAACCTATCAGCACCCACATGTCTGATGCAAGCACCTACATGTCCTGAACAAGCACCGACAGGACTGCTCATAGCACCACAGGTTGACCAAGCACCCACAGGATCTGAACTATAGTCACACCAACCACGGTCTAGCCACACGCACTAAAAGGTCTGAACATAGCACCCAAGGGCTACTGACCAATGCACCACCCACAGTCCGTGACCACCCCAGTGGTGCCTGGATCCAGCACCCATGTGGCTGACTCATCCAACCCCACATGTGGCGTGACCATCCCCTAGGTCCTGAACTCCAGTGGGTGTGCTGGTCCAGACCTGTGGGTGCTTGGCTCAGATGTCCTGTGGTGCTTATGTCACTGACCACTGTGGCCCGTTGCTTGTATTCAAGAACCTCGTGGGTGCCTTGGTCAACTCACCTGTGGGGGACTTTGGGCTTCGTCAACCCTGTGGGTGCCTCTTCAGACCCCTGTGGGTGGTGCTTCTTCAGACCTGTGGTTGCTTGGTCAGACCTGTGGGTGCTTGGTCAGACTGTGGGTGCTTCTTCAGACCTGTGGGTGCTTGGTCAGACCTGTGGGTGCTTCTTCAGACCTGTGGGTGCTTCTTCAGACCTGTGGGTGCGTGGTCAGACCTGTGGTTGCTTGGTCAGACCTGTGGGTGCTTGGTCAGACCTGTGGGTGCTTGGTCAGACCTGTGGGTGCTTGGTCAGACATGTGGGTGCTTGGTCAGACCTGCGTGTGCTTGGTCAGTCCTGTCGGTGCTTGTTCAGACATGTAAGTGCTTGGTCAGACCTGTGGTTGCTTGTTTAGACCTGTGGGTGCTTGTTTAGACCTGTGGGTGCTTGGTCAGACCTGTGGGTGCTTCCTCAGACCTGTGGGTGCTTGGTCAGACCTGTGGGTGCTTGGTCAGACCTGTGGGTGACTTCTTCAGACCTTTGGGTGCTTGGTCAGACCTGTGCGTGCTTCTTCAGACCTTTGGGTGCTTGGTCAGACCTCTGGGTGCTTGGTCAGACCTGTGGGTGCTTCTTCAGACCTGTGGGTGCTTGGTCAGACCTGTGGGTGCTTGGTCAGACCTGTGGGTGCTTCTTCAGACCTGTGGGTGCTTCTTCAGACCTTTGGGTGCTTGGTCTGACCTGTGCACTCCCTGTTCGGCCACACACAATGCTCGGCCACACACCCTGCTTGGCCACACTCCTGCTCGGCCACACACCCCCTGCTCGGTCACACACCCTGCTCGGCCACACACACTCTGCTCGGCCACACACACCCTGCTCGGCCACACACCCTGCTCGGCCACACTCCCTGCTCGGCCACACACACCCTGCGCGGCCACAAACACCCTGCTCGGCCACACACACCCTGCTCGGCCCCACACACTCTGTTCGGCCACACACCCTGCTCGGCCCCACACACCCTGCTCGGCCACATTCGCTGCTCGGCCACACACCCCCTACTCGGCCACACACACCCTGCTCGGCCACACACACACCCTGCTCGGCCACACACACTTCTTGCTCGACCACACACACTCCTGTTTGGCCACACACACTCCCTGCCCGGCCACACACACCCTGCCCGGCCACACACACCCTGCCCGGCCACACACACTCCCTGCTCAGCCACACACACCCTGCCGGCCACGCACAGCCTGCTCGGCCACACACACCCTGCCCGGCCACACACTCCCTGCTCGGCCACACACACCCTGCCCGGCACACACTCCCTGCTCGGCCACACACACCCTGCCCGGCCACGCACAGCCTGCTCGGCCACACACACCCTGCCCGGCCACGCACAGCCTGCTCGGCCACACACACCCTGCCCGGCCACGCACAGCCTGCTCGGCCACACACACCCTGCCCGGCCACGCATAGCCTGCTCGGCCACACACACCCTGCCCGGCCACGCACAGCCTGCTCGGCCGCACACCCCCTGCCCGGCCACGCACAGCCTGCTCGGCCACACACACCCTGCCCGGCCACGCACAGCCTGCTCGGCCACACACACCCTGCCCGGCCACGCACAGCCTGCTCGCCACACACACCCTGCCCGGCCACGCATAGCCTGCTCGGCCACACACTCTTGAGAGAGAGCTCACTAGCCAACCATCTAAGGTCTTGCGTGCTTATATCAAGGAACTCATCAGAAAAACTTCACACTTTTCTCATATATATCGCCTCATCTATATACATGAGGAGCAACAAGTAGTTGTCGGCGGGAATTTATGGAACGCTATTTTATGGTTATGAGTTCGAGGATAATACCAGGTGGTGCTCCTATGCTTCAACATCTTTAACAGAGAAAGAACTAAGGCTATTTATATTTTTTTTTTATACATAACACTGTTTTGATGGCAAATATTGAAAAATAATGGTCTCCCCTTGAACAATTGAAAAATAATGGTCTCCCCTTGAACAACTGAAAAAATAATGGTCTCCCCTTGAACAATTGAAAAATAATGGTCTCCCCTTGAACAATTGAAAAATAATGGTCTCCCCTTGAACAATTGAAAATTAATGGTCTCCCCTTGAACAATTGAAAAATAATGGTCTCCCCTTGAACAACTGAAAAATAATGGTCTCCCCCTTGAACAATTGAAAAATAATGGTCTCCCCTTGAACAACTGAAAAATAATGGTCTCCCCCTTGAACAATTGAAAATTAATGGTCTCTCCCTTGAACAACTGAAAAATAATGGTCTCCCCCTTGAACAATTGAAAAATAATGGTCTCCCCTTGAACAATTGAAAAATAATGAAAAATAATGGTCTCTCCCTTGAACAACTGAAAAATAATGGTCTCCCCCTTGAACAATTGAAAAATAATGGTCTCCCATTGAACAATTGAAATTACATTGAGATTCATTCTAAACACATAACACATATGACTGTTCCCTCAATCATCCACTAAAAAGCTCCTTACTGTGTGTAGCTGAGTTGCTGTGCCAGTAAACGTGAAACTTAATGTGTCTCTTAATCCAGATAAAAGTTTATAACTATATCCTTCTGGGGAACGATGTCATATATTTTAGAATATATGACATAGAATATATGACAAAATTTAGAAATATAGAACGATATATTTTCTATGGTCTGAGTACATTATACACTCGTCAGCTTTCATTCTGGCCTATAACACCGAAAGTAGGAGATGCATAATACTAAAAGCTATTGACAGTCGTTTAAAAACTCTCAAACCAACTTAATTTTAGGCATTTACTAATGGTTCTGTGCAACTGAGCACAGGTAGAGCAGGTTGTGCATGTGCAATATATAAAGCAAATGAAGCGATCACATTTAGTAAGCAGAGATTGAACGACTGGGCAACACACCATAAACTGAGGTATTAGTTACAGTGTTTATCAATCCACTATATAAGTACCTTTAAGCCCAACAGGGCAGGAGTGGTATTTTGCAACTCTAAAAGTACTCTGCAGTCTTCAAATAACCCATCACAATTAATATTTGTAGTAACTTGTAATATTAAATCGAATGGGACTTTTATTCTGAGCCTAAGACTCAGGTTGAGGGTATTTACATAACTCATGATAAACATTCAAGGTATTGCGAATGTTCAGTCACACCCCTTTAAGTCTTCCTTCACAACACTGTGAAATGTTAATGTGAGTTAAGTGATAGGTAGCAAATAACCAACAGTAACAGTTAACATGAGTGATACAACAAATACATTATACAACGCTACCAGTTGTAATACATTCAGGCTTCACGCTCACTGCAGCTTTATATTAATCACTCAAAATTCCTTGTTTTTCAATAATATTTTACGGGAAAATACAGGAGTTTACAGCAATTTGTGTAATTGATTTTGTGATTTAGCTGTTAACTGCAGTGCCTATTGGTGAGTTATTTTGTGTGTGTACTAACCTAGTTGTACTCACCTAGTTGTGCTTGAGCTCTGCTCGTTGATCCTGCCTCTCAACTGTCAATCAACTGATGTAGAGATTCCTGAGCCTACTGGGCTCTATCATATCTACATTTGAAACTGTGTATGGAGTCAGCCTCCACCACATCACTGCCTAATGCATTCCACCTGTTAATTATTCTGACACTGAAAAAGTTCTTTCTAACGATCATGTGGCTGATTTGGGTACTCAGTTTCCACCAGTGTTCCCTTGTTCGCGTACCCCACGTGTTAAAGAATTATCTTTATCTACCATGTCTATTCCCTTCAGAATTTTGTAGGTAGTGATCATGTCTCTCCGAGCTCTCCTATATTCCAGCGACGTTAGGTGCATTTCACGCAACCTTTCCTCGTAACTCATACCTCTTAGTTCTGGGACTAGCCTAGTGGCATACCTCGAAACTTTTTCCAGCTTATTACTGTGCTTGGCAAGGTACTCCAGTATTGGTCTTACATATGTGGTATACAATGTTCTGAATGATTCCTTACACAGGTTCCTGAAGGCAGTTCTGATGTTTGCCAGCTTCGCATACCCCGCCGATGTTTTTCTTTTTATATGGGCTTCGGGAGACAGGTTTGGCGTGAAATTAACTCCTAGATCTTTCTCTCTGCCCGTTTCATGAAGGACTTCATCTCTCATTCGGTATCCTGTGTCTGGCCACCTGTTTCCACTACCTAGTTTCATTACCTTACATTTATTCGGGTTAAACTGTAGTAGCCATTTGTTGGACCATTCATCCAGTTTGTCTAGGTCATTTTGTAGCCTCATACTATCTTCCTCTGTCTTAATCCTCCTTATAATTTTTGCATCATCGGCAAACGTTGAGAGGAAAGAGTCTATTCCCTCTGAGAGATCATTTACATATTTCAGAAATAATACATGTCCAAGGACTGAACCCTGTGGGACTCCACTGATGACACTTCGCCAGTCTGAGACCTCGCCCCTTACAGTGACTCTCTGTCTTCTGTTGCTTAGGTACTCCTTTATCCAATGGAGTACCTTCCCTTTCACTCCTGCCTACATCTCCAACTTGTGCACTAGTCTCTGGTGTGGTACTGTGTCAAAGGCTTTCTTGCAGAGTGTGTGTTCACCTAGTTGTATTCACCTAATTGTGCTTGCGGGGGTTGAGCTCTGGCTCTTTCGGCCCACCTCTCAACTGTCAATCATTTTTTCTCATGCACATGCACCCAGGAAGCAGCCCGTAGCAACTGTCCAACCACAACTCCCAGGTACCAATTTACTGCTGGGTGAACAGATGCATCAGGGATGAAAGAAAGTTTGCCCATTTGTTTCCATTACCGCCGGGGACCTGGTCCTTAGGACTACGAATGCCGAGCGCTGTCCACTCAGCCACCAGCCCTCCCCCCTGGTGGCTGTGGGTGTGTGTGTGTGTGCGCTCACCTAGTTGTATTCACCTAGTTGTGCTTGCGGGGGTTGAGCTCTGCTCTTTCGGCCCGCCTCTCAACTGTCAATCAACTGTTAATAACTACTATTTTTTCCCCACACAACACACATCCAGGAAGCAGCCCGTGAGAGCTGACTAACTCCCAGGTACCTATTTACTGCTAGGTAACAGGGGGCATTAGGGCATCAAGATAAGGGTGAAAGAAACTCTGCCCATCATTTCTCGCCGGCGCCGTGTGTAATGAATCATCTTCCATTGTAATGTTTGCTATACCTTTATAATGGTATCTCTACTATAACATCTACTGCTGCTGTGTACCATTGTAATACCCATTATATCACCCTTGTAATATATCGTAATATCTTTATTGTAATACCCTGTCCACACTTAAAAACCAGCAAACACTAATAACGGACCAGTATGACCCCTCGCTGGACTGTCACGAATATAAGCTGAAGATTAAATGAGGAATATCACAAGGAAAGGGATTATTAATCTTCTTACCTTTATACACTGCCACCACCTTCCAAATGAATGTGTCAATAATTATCGGTCCCCAGGAAGGAAGGGACTCGATAATCAGGGAACTCAACGAACCAGTGATTGAAATTGAATGGATTACTTTAGTCTTATTGAACTGAACGGGAGGCTCTTGCTTTACTTTATTATTCCTAAGAATGGAGAAACACAGGGAATTTCTAACACAGCACATGAAAATCGCATGAATAACATATACCAACACAAGGGGACAGATAACTCACCAAAATGACATTATCAAATATTTTATTATTGTAACTGTGTATTTAAATCAAAATTGACATATAGCCTACTCTAATAACATCTACCAAAATAAAAGAGGCAATGGAAATGCAATCACCAATATGCAAGAACGTAGGAGCACACTACCTTCAATCGCACACTGCGGCCAAGATGTTGATGGCGGCCCTCAGCCCCTTTGGATGCGGGCTGGCTTGCCCTCCAGTCCCGAAAAACTCCCAAGACACACTGAATTCTCTCTCTTACAAAAAATGCTACCACACTCCTAGGCCCAATTTAACTCCGCCTCTCCCAAGCCTAGGCCAATGGATTTAAACATAACTGGGTGAACTAGAACTGAGCCAATGGCATGGCAGGCACTCCTGAGACTGCCTTTCTACTCAACCAATGAGCGCAGAGTGTCACTCTCAGACCAGACAACTCAGACTAGCTCCGCCTCCTAGGTCCGGGACATAGGCCTTGATTCTGAAAGATCTGTTTGCCTCCCGTAGGCTCACACACCGTTCCCACGGTACGACAGGAAACGCCCACAAGACGGCTGGCGCTCTCTGGCTGCCCGACATTCGAGAACCCAAGTTTATTGGCCCTGGAGTATTGTTTCTAAAAGTTTGTCACTGACTAATTTCCGAAGAAGGCCAAGGGGAGCAAATGGCAGGAAGCTTTATGACCCTTGACAAAAGAGGGTTGGCCCACGGGGAAGGGGAGAAAGAGAGTAGAAAGGGAGAAGGGAGGGAGAAGAAAGGGAGAAGAAAGGGAGAAGGGAGAAGAAAGGGAGAAGAAATGAAGAAGCAATGATCTACGCGCCAGATCATTACACGTGAATCGAACCCGGGCAACAGGATCACGTGTCCAGCGTGCTGTGTCGGAAAACCCGACACCATTTAATAATATTACATGCAATAGGCAGATAATATTGCTGCTGTGTTGTATACACAAGTTACCCATAGAAAATGTAGCTTGTAGTGGAATTTTCTGTCAATAGAAAACGGGATATCATTGCCACATAGTACTATAAATTCACTAGCTATTCTGTTGGGAATTATTCTTAAATACAGTAGTCTTTGGACTTTTACCATCATAAAAACATCTCATTTGAGTTAACTTAATTATCAGTATCAAAATAGAGTAAATGTGTCCCTTCTATCACTTACTGACATCTGGACAAAGAAAGCCAGGAGCGTCAGTGAGGTGAAAGAGATCAGCCATTGTTTGTTAAGACCAGAGGCGCAGGGAAGCAAATTCAGCTCCTATAATTCTCTTGGACGAAGTGTTATGGAGACCAAATTAGTGTTCAACCATCATCAACAGGCTGTCAACATAAACAAGGGAAGTGTCTTACCGAAACCCGTTTATCTAATCATTTCTGGCCAGTTAATGTTAGGTAGATGACGGGCGAACCCGTTAGCACGAGAAAGAGCCTCTAAATACTGCTAATTAAGCCTTGGTCCTTTTCTTACATAATTTACAGTGTTTTCTCTTATATAGCTGTCATATATTAGGATTCCGGCTTTACAGCTATTGCCCTTTGACAGGAACAAGAAGAGGAAGCAAGAATTAATCTTGGTACATCAGTTACTTGGGTGCTGGAAGCTAGCCTCTCACGAGGATAATTTGGTGTCTACATCCTAGTTATACCTGGTGGACTAAGCCTACCATACAATAAGATAAGGCACCTACTCAATTTATTTACTATTATATGTAGTTTATTACTGTAGTTTTATTGGCTGCATATATATAAATTTAATATAAACCCCCTAATGTGTAAGGATCGATTTGTGAGATTATTGCAGAAATACAGTCCACTTATCATCATACAAATTGCTATCGAAATATATAAATTAACGTAAATATAAATTTTAAATAAATTCATATAAATTAAATAAATATAAATCTCACAGGTCGGTTCCCACATGCTATCCACACAGCCACCGGCGCCTCCAACGGTGTGTGTGTGTGTGGTGGCTGTGTGTGGGTGTGTACTCACCTAATTGTACTAACCTAATTGTGCTTGCGGGGGTTCAGCTTTGTGTTATACTCAAATTGTATGTCAGTTGAGAATTAACCAATCACTGGCGAGCAGGCCTCTGACGTCATGCCAGACAGAGGAGCACCAGCCATGCTTGCAGCAGCCTCAGTTCTCTCACAGACCCAGAGTAGGTGGATCTCGGCTGACCAGTTATACACCTTGTTGTCTTAATCAATAAAACTACAGAAGTGCCTACTGTGCATAATATTCATCCCTACAAGGCAACGAATACTGGTAGCAGCAGTGGGATCCAGAATTATTTTTCTGGAAACGAAAATTCAAGTACCCACATCGCCACATGTTCCAGTCGCCACAGCCGCCACCGCCATTAGCCGCCACCGCCGCCATCCTGCCACCCACGCATCAAATATTGTGCCAGACCGGGGTCCTGCCATTATCCACTACCCCAGGCCAACGTCTCAGAAGTAAGGGTCAATATTTTCCTGTGAGAACGCTAATTCATCAGTGAAGAGAAAGGAAGATTCCCACGCCAGCCATTTTGAATCTTGCGCCACGTGGGAACCTGCATCACCCACCACCACCTTCACCACCGCTGACAGCATCAAGTCTTGTGAGTGGTTCAAGCTACTGCAATCATCGTCAGTCATCGTCGCAA
This sequence comes from Procambarus virginalis, assembly GCA_020271785.1. Classification (NCBI taxonomy): domain Eukaryota; kingdom Metazoa; phylum Arthropoda; class Malacostraca; order Decapoda; family Cambaridae; genus Procambarus; species Procambarus virginalis. The sequence continues at coordinate 2,115,574 of WNGS01004511.1, forward strand.
GTATCAACTGATCATCGTATGTGTTGTATTGTTATTTGAGAATAATTGGTGGACTGCAATTGTTTGACTAAGTGGCGCCACTAGCATACACACCTCGCCACTTCACCACCTCTCACCATCGCCACCAGCCCTCTGCTACATCATTTTGTGTGAACTTCTGCCTAGCAAATCGTGCTTCCTTCGCCAACATCGTCGTCGTCAGAATTTATCTTCGCGCTCCCAACATCAATTCCTAGTGTGGGGTCTCCCGAATTTCGCGCCACTGCCGCTGGGAGCTGCCGTCGCACCAAATTGTAAACAAACCGTGCATGTGCCTTTTCACACGCCTTGTCGCCGTTTTTTCGTGTTGGCCGCTGTTATATTGCAAATCCTGCAGCCCTGAGTTAAGTAATTAAGAGCTAAGATATCATGTGCTATGCTTTAATGAGGTTTAACGTAAATATATCCACAATATCTTATGAAATAACCATTCAGTGACTTGTTAAATATTGGAGCTGGTTCAGTACTCCACTCCCAGTTTCCCTGAATGATTTCAACATTCATGCTTCTCACAGTAATTTCATTGTGCATTAAATGTGTTGATAGTGTGTTTTTAGCCAATTCAAAGTCAAGAGAAGTAAGAAATTCTTGTTTTAGTAGCAGTTAAGGATTGTACAATATAATTCTTTTTTTAATTCCCCCAGGCCTAAAACTGAAATTTTTTCCTTCAACATTTCATATTATAATTTTTACCATAGCAGTTATATACATATATGTGTCCAGTTTATGTGCTACATCCATATTTCTTGCATCGCCACTTGTTGTGTTGAATCATTTTAATGAAATTTTGCAATTGCACTTTCTAGTTTTTTTTTATTTTAAATTGCTGTGCTTAGCCTGGTCTAATTAATTTACATGCTTCTAATTCCAGCCATTTTAATGAAAGATTGCTAATTTAATTCACAATTTTGCTTGTTCTTAATTATTTGTTGCCTAGCCCAATTTAATAATTCTATTTCTGCCATTTTCTTACTTTAACCAAGTTGATATTTTTTTTGAGTGTTTATTTTTGTGTATACCATTTCTGATGCATGGTGCACTTAATTATAATCTGCGTTCAAACATTACTTCCACGGCTGTGACAATGCCTACTGGCCAGTTATACACCTTGTTGTCTTAATCAATAAAACTACAGAAGTGCCTACTGTGTATAACATTCATCCCTACAAGGCAACGAATATATGGCTCTTTGGTCCCGCCTCTCAACCGTCAATCAACTGGTGTACAGATTCCTGAGCCTACTGGGCTCTATCATATCTACATTTAAATCTGTGTATGGAGTCAGCCTCCACCTGTTAACTACTCTGACACTGAAAAAATTCTTTCTAACGTCCCTGTGGCTCATTTGGGTACTCAGTTTCCACCTGTGTCCCCTTGTTCCCATACCTCGAGTGTTAAATAGTTTATCCTTGTCTACCCCTATCAATACCCCTCAGGATTTTGTATGTTGTGATCATGTCTCCCCTTGCTCTTCTGTCTTCCAGTGTCGTAAGGTGCATCTCTCGCAGCCTTTCCTCGTAACTCATACCTCTTAGCTCCAGGACTAGTCTAGTGGCATACTTCTGAACTTTTTCCAGCTTCGTCTTGTGCTTGACAAGGTACGGGCTCCATGCTGGGGCCGCATACTCCAGGATTGGTCTTACATATGTGGTATACAAGATTCTGAATGATTCCTTACACAGGTCTCTGAATGCTGTTCTGATGTTAGCCAGTCTCATATCATATCATGTGATATCAACCCCTAGATCTTTCTCTCTGTCCGTTTCATGAATTACTTCATCTCCCATTCTGTGTCTGGCCTTCTGTTTCCGCCGCCTAGTTTCATTACTTTGCATTTACTTGGGTTGAACTTGAGCAGCCATTTGTTGGACCATTCATTCAATCTGTCCAGGTCATCTTGTAGCTTTCTACTATCCTCCTCTGTTTCAACCCTCCTCATAATTTTTGCGTCATCAGCAAACATTGAGAGAAACGAGTCTATACCCTCCGGGAGATCATTTACATATATCAGAAACAGTATAGGTCCAAGGACTAACCCCTGCGGGACTCCATTTGTGACGTCTCACCAATCTGAGACCTCACCCCTCACAGAAACTCGTTGTCTTCTGTTGCTTAGGTACTCCCTTATCCAATGGAGTACCTTCCCTTTCACTCCAACCTGCATCTCCAGCTTTTTCACTAGCCTCTTGTGTGGTACTGTATCAAAGACTTTCTGGCAATCGAAAAATATGCAGTCTGCCCATCCCTCTCTTTCTTGCCTGATTTTTGTTGCCTGGTCATAGAATTAAATTAACCCTGTGAGGCAGGACCTGCCATCCCTGAAACCATGTTGATGCTGTGTTACAAAGTTCTTTCGCTCCAGGTGCTCCACTAGCTTTCTTCGCACCATCTTCTCCATCAGCTTGCATGGTATGCAGGTTAGGGACACTGGCCTGTAGTTCAGTGCCTCCTGTCTATCCCCTTTCTTGTATATCGGGAGTACCTTACCTTGAGGATACCTTGAGGTGCTTCCGGGGCTTATCGTCCCCGCGGCCCGGTCATCGACCAGGCCTCCTGGTTGCTGGACTGATCAACCAGGCTGTTGGACGCGGCTGCTCGCAGCCTGACGTATGAGTCACAGCCTGGTTGATCAGGTATCCTTTGATACCTGATTGGATACTACATTAGCTGCTTTCCAAATTTCTGGCAGTTCTTATGTTGTCAATGATTTGTTATACACTATGGAGAGTGGTAAGCGCTTCTGGTCCTTCCTTTAGTATCTAACCTAAGCTAACCCATGGGGAGATTCCATCTGGGCCTATAGCCATTGTCACATCCAACTCTAGTAAACATTTCCTTACTTCCCCGCTAGTAATCTCAAACTCTTCCAGTGGTTCCTGGTTAGCTATTCCCTCTCTTATCTCTGGAATTTCTCCTTGCTCTAAGATGAAGTCCTCCGGGAATTTCTTATTCAGTTCCTCACACACCTTGTCGTTTGTAGTGAATCCTTCTGCCCCGGAAGAAAGGAAGAAAGCAGAAATTCCCTTAGGATATTACAGGCAAATAATCAGTGTATAAATCAAGTATCTGGCAACCGGTGGCATCCTGCCCCTGACCTGGGACAAACAACGGTCAACTGTACAGTCCCCAAGGGGACCCATATTTCTCCACAAGGCGATAAGCACCCCCACATAAACTTGAACAAATAAACATATGTAATATTATAAATATACTATATACATATTATATATACATACATATAATATTATAAACCTATATTATATTATATATATTATTATATTATTATTATATATATATATTATTATATTATATTATTATTATTATTATATATATATATATTATTATATATATTATTATATTATATATATTATTATATTATATTATATTATATTATATTATATTATATTATATTATAAATATAATAATATTATTAATATAATTATAAATATTGATGACCTACAGTGGAAACAAGCCTCTCTTCCCATAAGACTTGGGGGCCTCGGAGTTCGAACAGCAACGCAAATCGCTGTTCCAGCCTTCCTGTCCTCCTTATCAGCATCCGACGACCTTGTGAAGGAAATTCTACTTGCCCACTTACATCAGCTGGCAGGTGTACACGATCCCAATTTTACACGCTGTGCCACAGAGTGGGCCTCTCGTGCAGGCCCATCACCTCAACCACCATCCCCAAAAGCCCACAAGCAATCCAGCTGGGATGGCCCCATTGTAGACCAAGTTGCTGCAGAGTGCCTGGGTGCTGCAACAACACAACACAACATTGCTCGCCTCACAGCAGTAGCAGCCCCACATGCAAGGGATTTCCTGTTAGCAACCCCAATGTCGGCAACTGGCACGCGTCTCACACCACACGCCCTCCGAATTGCTGTGGCCCTCCGCCTTGCTGCCCCAATCCACACCAGATATAGGTGTATTTGCGGCGAGGTGGTGGCTGACAGGTACGGCCACCATGGTCTACTCTGCCAAAGCACAGGAGGATGGCACTCGAGGTACAGTGAAGTTAACGACATTATCAAGAGGAGCCTCACCACAGCTGGATGCCCAGCTAAAAGAGCGCCCCGTTACCTAACGCCCCGTAACTCTGATGCTCTTATTGGTCGCCCGGATGGTATCACAGTGAACCCCTGGAAGAATGGCAAGCAGTTGGTATGGGACTACACGTGCGTATCAACCCTTGCTAACACCTACATTGACCTCAGTGTTGCACAACCAGGTGGCGCTGCCACCCACAGGGAAGCAGCCAAATCCCGTAAGTATAGAGAACTGGATCACCACTACAATTTTGTCCCCATTGCTTCTGAGACACTCGGCGCCTGGGGTAAAAGTGCTACCAGTTTTTTGAAGGAACTGGGTTCTAGGCTCATTGAAACAACAAGGGACCCTAGAGCTGCCAGCTTTCTTTTCCAGCGCCTCAGCGTGGCGATACAGAGGGGAAATGCGCACTGCATCCAGGGTTCCTGCCCGCCATCTGAGGAGCTGGAGGAACTCGACAACCTATGATAACCATCTTTGTAACCTATATGTAACTCCTTTTTTGTAACAAAGTTCAAATAAAGCAAATATATATGTGTACATACAAAAGAATGGGGGTGGTAGGAGAAGATAATATTAGTGTTCAGTGAGAAACCACAAGGTCTCCTCTGAATACTTTTTATTTTCTTCTCCGAGGCTATGGTGTCCCCACAGTGGCACCAGAGGTGGTACCCTCACAAACTTTTATATTATAAATATATTCATATAATATTATAACACCACAAACCCAACATGGGGGAGTGTGGAGGCTGCTCTAAGCCACTTCGGAAGAGTGTTGTAGGCATTGTATGTAACATTTGTAACAAAGATTTCACCTGAGTTGTACAGGATTACCTACACAATATGCAAACCGGGAAGTTAACTACTGGATCTGTCAAAGTGACAGACAGATGTGGATAAACATTACCAAACTAATGAATAACATTCCTGAAGTATACAGGCTACAAGTCAACCAAAAACTACCAGAAATATATGCAGAGTATATAAAGACAGCAACGAACTCTGAGCACAACCCAGGGACTGAGAATTTGGAGAGTCAAAGTAGCAATGTAGAAGGACATAGTGTCGAGGTACACAAAATGAAGGCAATATTGTAGAGCAAACTGGTGATATGAATTGTGGTGTCTGTGTATAGCTGAGATAGTCTTGGTAGTAAGGTTGATGTAAAGTCATTCCTGGTTACTGACTTTAATACTTAAACTGATTACATGATAGAGTAGCTCCCAAGCTTGGCAGGCGTCCGGTGCGCTATTGTTTACCTCCTCGAGTGGCGTCCAGCCGCCGCACATAGAAAACGGATGGTACCATTTTCTGTGAACATGACATCCCTCCTTTTCTTTAAAAAGAATGAATACAGGATGTCTACCATGCTTGTAGCACAAAGCAAAGTTATTGACACAAAGTAAGTTATTAACATGTCAAGAGATATTGCATACATTTAACATTAATTAAACACACAAAGAATTTAAACAATCTTTACCACAAAGGATTTCAATGTTAAAAATACATATGCAATGTTAAACAAACATGAAAGAAACTGTAATACAAAGTTACAAAATATTGAATGAGAGATCTGCATTATTCAAACAATATTAAATTTAGTTCAGCATAACAAGTAAATACTTTGCATTACATAGGAACACAATTAATCATCATATCGTGCATGGCGTTTAACATGACGTTTTGGACGAGAGTCCTTAAATACAAAAACATCCCTCGATGAATTGTTTATCGAGCCATAACTCATTTTTTCTTTTTCTTTTCCACGACTTTGCACTTTATCATTTTCTACACTAGTTGGAATCACTTTGAAATAAGCCATATTACGTGTTATACTATGATCTCTATTACTCGCTGTTACCATAGTTCCTTTCACCTAATCACTTTATATGGTTTTGTATCATACGGCATATCTAACTTTCCCTCTTTTTTCTTTTTAACGAGAACAGTATCTCCAACCTTTATGAATTGTTCCTTTGCACGTTGATCATGAGCAATTTTCATTTTGCCCTTGGCTAGTGCATCCTTCTGAGCGAGACGTTTATCCGTTACCTTGGCTGGCATGACAGGTAGTGCGATTCTCATAGGACGTCCAAATAAAAGTTCGCCAGGCGACTTGCCCAGTGTTCCATGCGGTGTTGCACGGTAGTTCCTGAGAAAAGCATACATAGCTTGTTTCCAGGATCGTCCTTCGGCATGAGCACAGCGTACAGCTTTCATGAGAGGTTGCATGAATCTCTCTACTTCTCCATTTGCTTGAGGATGTAGTGGCATCACACGGCGGTGTTTGAATCCAATATGCTCAGCAAAGTTGACAAAGTCTTGTCCATTAAATGGCGGTCCATTGTCCGTCTTGACAACTTCAGGAATGCCAAAGTTGAAAAGATCTTGTCGAGTTTCGGGATGACAGCCTTTGCAGATGTGGAAGTGATGATTTCTACTTCTGGATAACGTGAGTGATCATCAATGACTACCATCAAGTACTCTCCATTTGGTAGCGGTCCACAGAATCCATCGATACTTCCATCCATGGTGCAGCAGGTGTGGTGAAGGTTGTAGAGGTGTTGGCTTGAAGTATCCACTGCAGCTTGGCAG
>WNGS01004511.1:2151600-2168006 GCA_020271785.1 Procambarus virginalis
CTCCAGGGTGTGTCTGGGGACGTGCTCCAGGGTGTGTCTGGGGCGGTGCTCCAGGGTGGTCTGGGGCGTGCTCGGGTGCAGCGTGCTCCGAGGGTAGTGTTTGGTGCTCGGGTTCGGGGTGCTCCAGGGTGTGTCTGGGGCGTGCTCCGGGTGTTGTCTGGGGCGTGCTCCAGGGGTGTGTCTGGGGCGTGCTCCAGGGTGTGTCTGGGCGTGCTCCAGGGTGTGTCTGGGCGTGCTCCAGGGGGTGTCTGGGGCGTGCTCCAGGGGGTGTCTGGGGGTGCTCACAGGGGGTGTCTGGGGCGTGCTACCAGGGGGGGTCTGGGGTCTAGGGGGCTGGGTGCTCCAGGGTGTTTCTGGGGCGTGCTCCAGGGTGTGTCTGGGGCGTGCTCCGGGGTGTCTAGGGCGTGCTCCAGGGTGTGTCTGGGGCGTGCTCCAGGGTGTGTCTGGGGCGTGCTCCAGGGTGTGTCTGGGGCGTGCTCCAGGGGGTGTCTGGAGCGTGCTCCAGGGTGTGTCTGGGGGCGTGCTCCAGGGGGGTGTCTGGGGCGTGCTCCAGGGTGTTTCTGGGGCGTGCTCCAGGGTGTGTCTAGGGCGTGCTCCACGGGTGTCTGGGGCGTGCTCCAGGGTGTGTCTGGGGCGTGCTCCAGGGATGTGTCTGGGCGTGCTCCAGGGTGTGTCTGGGGCGTGCTCCAGGGGGTGTCTGGGGCGTGCTCCAGGGGTGTCTGGGGCGTGCTCCAGGGGGGTGTCTGGGGCGTGCTCCAGGGTGTTTCTGGGGCGTGCTCCAGGGTGTGTCTGGGGCGTGCTCCAGGGTGTCTGGGGCGTGCTCCAGGGTGTGTCTGGGGCGTGCTCCAGGGTGTGTCTGGGGCGTGCTCCAGGGTGTGTCTGGGGCGTGCTCCAGGGGGGTGTCTGGGGCGTGCTCCAGGGTGTTTCTGGGGCGTGCTCCAGGGTGTGTCTGGGGCGTGCTCCACGGGTGTCTGGGGGCGTGCTCCACGGGTGTACTGGGGCGTGCTCCACGGGTGTCTGGGGCGTGCTCCACGGGTGTCTGGGGCGTGCTCCAGGGTGTGTCTGGGGCGTGCTCCACGGGTGTCTGGGCGTAATTAGAGTATGGAGTGTAACTATTCCCAGGTACCAATATAGCTGAGCTAATTGGGGCTATTTACCATTAGATAATTAGCCATGTAACTTTGTGATGATTATATAAATTGAATTATTTTATAAATTTTAGTCGGTTACGTCAGTTGTATAACGTCAGTGTATAACGTCAGTTGTAAACGTCAGTTGTATAACGCCAGTTGTATAAGTTACTCAAATATATGTACACGGGTTTTTTTCTTTCTTTGGGGGTGGGGGGGGGGACGGGGGGAGGGGTGTCTGGATACTTGGTAAATCTTTATGAAGTATTTTGAGATTATACCAAAATTATATGCAACTGATGAAGAAATGTTGTGATTTTTTTCTATCTCACGACGGCTAATACATGTCGCCGTCAGTTGAGGTAAGATGAAGACAAGTACTCTGCCTGATGTCGCTTGAATTTATACCATTTTTTGCTTCAATATTTTCACATTTAATATAAATATAGCAAAAGTATATTACAATTTATATATCTTTTAAATACTTTGTTGTTTACTGTAAAACAAGAGTTATAGGTGTTTTTCACTCTATATGTTCTTCTTGGCTATATATGTCTTAGATATAAGTAGACCAACACACAGTGGAGCTCTTCTGGAAGGAGAAAGTTGGTGAGACATTAGAAGTCTCGGTAGCTGTAGCGAGCTGCTGATGAGAGAGGCGGGACTCGCAATAAGAATTCATGAAACTGTACAAGTTTGTAGAACTCATTGGCCCATACGAGGCAACACCTATATATGTAAACCCAAACACACACACACACACACACCTATATTATATATATATATATATATATATATATATATATATATATATATATATATATATATATGTATATATATATATATATATATATATATATATATATATATATATGTATATATTATATATATATATATATATATATATATATATGTATATATATATATATATATATATATATATATATATATATATATATATATATATTATTAAGTTAAGTATTTTTAAATGTTTTTTCTCTTTTGTGCTTAATCTTACTGTTGTCACACAGTGAAGTTAAACAGCAGTCTAATTCTTTTTTTTTTACTCTTTTTTGTTTTTTTTTATATAATTGGCATTCGATATGCCTAGAGAGACTGCATGAACATAATTTTTTTCTCGTCATAATATATTTAGGGGGTACCACCTCTAGTTGAGTTTGTAGGGAAGCTCGACCTCGAAGAAGATGATATGCAGCATCTGGGGGAGTCTTATAGAACACCTGCGTATCTCACATATTGTCTTCTCCTACCACTCCATTTTGTATTTTGTCATTTTATTTTATTTAAAACTTCATTACACAAAAAGGGTTACAACACTGGATACAAGCAAGATACAAGGATAGTTGTCACAGGTTGTAGAATTCCTCCAGCTCCTCAGATGGCATGCAGGAGCCATGGATGCAGTGTGCAGTACCTCTCTGGATTGCCACACTAAGGTGTTGGAAGTGGAAACTGGCGGCTCTAGGGTCTCTAGTTGTTTCAATTAGCTTAGAACCCAGTTCCGTCAAAAAACTAGCAACACTCTTACCCCAGGCACCAAGTGTCTCTTAGGCAATGGGGACAAAATTGTAGTGCTGATCAAATCTCCCTATGTACGAGGCTTGATTGCTTTATATCTATATAAATAAAAATGGAAATGTTCGTTTGTTCATAATTGCTAATCTCTGAAAGTTCTTCACCGATTGCTTTGAAATTTTCACACATCGTTCCATTTGCATCCGAACAGGTTTTTATTTACATACTATATAGATATCATCTCTGTGACGGGAAGAAAAAACATGAATTTTTGAAAAACTGTTTTTCATGTGAGGGAAATATTCGAGACCCCTTTACCAATTGCTTTGAAATTTTGACACAACGTTGCATTCGAATAGGCGCGTGTTTTTATATAACTACTATATGTATTCCTCACCTGTGACAGGAAAAACGTTTTTTTTTTTTAAACAGCACCATCTGTTGGATGTAAGAACAACACACACTGTAATCTCCGAAAGTTCTTCACCAATTGCTTTGAAATTTTGTCACAACGTTCCATTCGAATACACACATGTTTTTATATACCTACTTCATAGATGCCACACCTGTGACAGGTAAAAACATGCTTTTTTTTTAAAACACCACTTTCTGTTGCACGTAATAGCAACACACACACACACACACACACACACACACACACACACACTATACTAAACGTGTTATGATTCCATTTCAATGTTTCCGATTGCATTAATAAATTGAATTTTCATTGATTACGATTTATTTTCATTTTGATTTAATTATTTTGTGTGACATTGCATTGGAATTGAGCTGTGTTGTTTACCATACTGTTCATTTCATAAGTATAAGTATAGATGCCATACCTGTGACAGGTAAAAACATTTTTTTTAAGAAACAATGCCATCTGTTGCACATAAGAGCAACTCACGCTATCCATGTAAATAAAAATGGAAATGTTCATTTGTTCATAATCGCTAATCTCCAAAAGTACTTCACCGATTGCTTTGAAATTTTCACACATCGTTCCATTCGCTTCCGAGTGGGTTTTTATATACAAACTATATAGATGTCATGTCTGTGGCAGGAAAAAACATGATTTTTTGAAAACTGTGTTTTTTATGTGCGGGAAATCTTCGAAACTTCTTTACCGATTGCTTTGAAATTTTGCACACAACATTGCATTCGAATAGGGGCATCTTTTATATATCTACTATATACATGCCTTACCTGTGACAGGAATTTTTTTTTTTTTGACAAACAAGGCCATCTGTTGGATGTAAGAGCAACACACGCTGTAATCTCTGAAAGTTCTTCACCAATTGCTTTAAAATTCTGGCACAATGTTCCATTCAAATACGTGCATGTTTTTGTTTACCTACTACATAGATGCCACATCTGTGACAGGTAAAAACATGTTTTTTTTTAAAAAACAGCGCCATCTGTTGCAAGTAATAGCAACACACACACACACTGTACTAAATATGTTACAATTCCATTTCAATGTTTCTGATTGCATTGATAAGTTGGATTTTCATACATTAAATCAAAATGAAAATAAATCGTAATTATTTTGTGTGACATTGCATTGGAATTGAGCTGTGTTGTTTACCATACCATTCATTTAATAAGTATAAGTATAGATGCCACACCTGTGACAGGTAAAAACATTTTTTCTTAAGAAACAACGCCATCTGTTGCACGTAAGAGCTATTCACACTATCCTAAATATGTTACGATTCCATTTCAGTATTTCTGATTGCATTGACAAATTTGATTTTCATTGATCTCAACTTATTTTCATTTTGATTTAATTATTTTGTGTAAAATTGCATTGGAATTGAGCTTTGTTGTTTACCGTAACGTTCATTTTGTGAGTATAGTTTATTTTTTATTTTTTAAATGTTTTTATTTAGTTTTTAACTGTTTTTCTTATTTTTCAGCGCTGGGAACATCAGATCATTTGGGAATGCATCGGACTTGGGAGTGGGGAATGGTGGGGAGGACGACGAGACAGGGGAGGGGGTAATTGTTGAGAGGACTAGGGGACGGGGGAGGGGAATGGATGGGAGGACGAGGGGACGGGGGAGTGGGAGATGGTGGGACAGTGGTGTTGGAATGGTTAGGAGGACGAGGGGACAGAGGAGTGGGGGATGGTGGGGAGGACAAAGGAAGGGGTAGGAGGGAATGGTGGGGAGGACAAGGGGACGGGGAAGGGGGGGAATGGTAGGAAGGACTGAGAGACGGGGAAGGTTGCTGTGGCCGGGTACAGGTAGTATATATTATATATATGTATATATATATTTTAAATTTACTTGAGAAAATAGAACCAATCACCTTCGAGTGGACTGCGTGAGGGGAAAATGGGAAAGAAAATGCGGAAAATTAGAGGCGCTTCTGGTTCTGTGAATGTTGAACGTCAGGAAAGAGGAGCGTCCAGACTCTCCTCCTCAACCATTCGACATTTGTCGTGCTTGAGTAATGGATTTCCATTTTGCACCACTTGCTGGTCGTGGGGCGCTAGCTAAGTAGAGGCGCTTCGATTTTCGTTTTACCAACAGCGGCCAAATTTTCCCACTAGTGTCTAGTTATTCCGCTAGTGCTTAGTTGTCTCACTAGTGACTAGTTGTTTCACTAGTGCCTAGTTGTCCCACTATAGTGCCTAGTTATTCCGCTAGTGCTTAGTTGTCCCACTATACTGGCTAGTTATTTCACTGGTGCTTAGATGTCCCAGTAGTGGCTAGTTATTCCGCTAGTGCCTAGTGGTCCCACTAGTGCCTACCTGTCCCAATAGTGCCTAGTTGTCCCACTAGTGTCTAGTGGTCCCACTAGTGCCTAGCTGTCCCAATAGTGCCTAGTTGTCCCACTAGTGTCTAGTGGTCCCACTAGTGCCTAGCTGTCCCAATAGTGCCTACGTGTCCCACTAGTGTCTAGTGGTCCCACTAGTGCCTAGCTGTCCCAATAGTGCCTACTTGTCCCACTAGTGCCTAGCTGTCCCAATAGTGCCTACTTGTCCCACTAGTGCCTAGCTGCCCCAATAGTGCCTACTTGTCCCACTAGTGCCTAGCTGTCCCAATAGTGCCTACTTGTCCCACTAGTGCCTAGCTGTCCCAATAGTGCCTACTTGTCCCACTAGTGCCTAGCTGTCCCAATAGTGCCTAATTGTCCCACTAGCGCCTACTTGTCCCAATAGTGCCTAGTTATATTCGTAGCTGTGTCGACCTGCTGGTAGCTGTGTCGACCTGCTGGTAGCCTCGGATCAATATGTTATTCAGATCCCACCATTCGCTCTCAAAATCTCCGAAGGGAGTCCAATAAAACAGAAAGATAGCCAGAATCCATATTTTATGGACGCGTTAATTATTCTTGACCTGTTAGAGGCATATCCGACTCCACCTCTCCGAGTCTGGGCTTGGGATTTGACGTGAAGCGACGGGGAGAGTTAGAGATCTGGGCAAGGCAAGACACACACTTCAATACCACAAGTTAGCTATGAAGTGCAGAGAACGAAATAAGGTTGGAAAACTTTGTGTGTGTGTGTGTGTGTACTCACCTAATTGTACTCACCTAATTGTGCTTGCGGGGGTTGAGCTTTGGCTCTTTGGTCCCGCCTCTCAACTGTCAATCAACAGGTGTACAGATTCCTGAGCCTACTAGGCTCTATCATATCTACATTTGAAACTGTGTATGGAGTCAGCCTCCACCACATCACTTCCTAGTGCATTCCATTTATTAACTACTCTGACACTGAAAAAATTCTTTCTAACGTCTCTGTGGCTCATCTGGGTACTAAGTTTCCACCTGTGTCCCCTTGTTCGTGTCAAACCCATGGTGAAGAGTTTGTCTTTGTCCGCCCTGTCAATTCCCCTGAGAATTTTGTAGGTGGTTATCATGTCTCCCCTAACTCTTCTGTTTTCCAGGGACGTGAGGTTCAGTTCCTTTAGCCTTTCCTCGTAGCTCAATCCTCTCAGTTCCGGGACGAGCCTGGTGGCATACCGCTGAATCTTCTCTAACTTTGTCTTGTGTTTAACTAAGTATGGACTCCAGGCTGGAGCTGCATACTCCAGGATTGGTCTTACATAAGTGGTATACAGGGTTCTGAAAGATTCCTTACACAAGTTTCTAAAGGCAGTTCTTATGTTGGCCAGTCTAGCATATGCCGCTGATGATATTCTTTTGATGTGGGCTTCTGGGGACAGTTTCGGTGTGATATCAACCCCCAGATCTTTCTCTCTATTTGACTCTGGCAGGATTTCCCCTCCCAAATGATACCTTGTGTTCAGCCTCCTGCTCCCTTCTCCTAATTTCATCACCTTACACTTTCCCGAGTTGAACTTTAGCAGCCATTTTCTAGACCATTCCTCCAGTTTATCCAGGTCATCCTCTAGTCTCTGTCTATCTTCATCCGTCTTGATTCTTCTCATAATGTGTGTGTGTGTGTGTGTGTGTGTGTGTATGTGTGTGTGTGTGTGTGTGTGTGTGTGTGTGTGTGTGTGTGTGTGTGTGTGTGTGTGCGCGCGTGCGTGCGTGTGTGTGTGTGTTGAAGACCACGTGTTTTAATATAAATTGAAGACTACTTGAACATTATCTAATGGAGATCAGAGTTACATAGCGCAATAGGATTACCTGCTTAATACTTGTTTGATGGGGTGCTGGTAGTTAGTTCTTCTACTCCCCAAGCCCGGCCCGGGACCAGGCTTGACTTGTGAGAGGTTGGTCCACCAGGCTGTTGCTTGGAGCGGCCCACAGGCCAACATATCCACCACAGCCCGGTTGGTCCGGTACTTCTTGAAGAAAACTATCTAGTTTTCTCTTGAAGGTGTCCACCTTACCTTGAGGTTACCTTTAGATGGTTTTCGGGGCTTAGCGTTCTCCGCGGCCCGGTCCTCGACCAGGCCTCCTCGTGGCTGGACTGGTCAACCAGGCTGTTGGACGCAGCTGCTCGCAGCCTGACAAATAAGTCACAACCTGGTTGATCAGGTAAGCCTGACGAATGCGTCACAGCCTGATCGATCAGATATCCTTTAGAGGTGTTTATCCAGTTCTCTCTTGAACACTGTGAGGGGTCGGCCAGTTATGCCCTTTATGTATAGTGGAAGCGTGTTGAACAGTCTCGGGCCTCTGATGTTGATAGTTCTCTCTCAGAGTACCTGTTGCACCTCTGCTCTTCAACGGGTTATTCTGCACATCCTGCCCTGCCTTCTGGTCTCGTTGTGTTATTTCTGTGTGCCGGTTTGGGACCAGCCCTTCTACTATTTTCCAGTAGTTAATTTTCACGGTTGTTCTGGCAATACCACTAATATTTAAGATTGTAGAAATTATTAAACATATTGGACTCAACCTCACTGAAGGCAGCGCATGAGTCGTAAACACTCATCCACCGCCTAAGACTGAAATGAGTAATACTTAGTGGGCCAGCCAGAGGCTTGGGGCTCGCTCTAGAATATCCCTTGCAAAACAGACAGTAGGAGATTGTTATTGTGTTGATGGTAGTGCTTGAGCGCTTACCTTGCCCATCTGGGACAACCCAATTGTAGACAAAAAAGCCACAGCTTTGGTAGAGGCAATAACAGATCCCAGTGCCTGCCTCACAGCTGTGTTCGCTCCCCATGCAGGGGATTTCCTATTAGGCGTCCCAATGTCTGCAACATGTAAATGATTGGATCTGCAGCAGCTCCGTATTTAAGTTGCCATCTGCCTTTCTGCCCCAATCCACACTGCATATAGGTGTACTTGCGGCGTGGCAGATGCAGGTGAATATACGTGGCATGGCTGGCACTGCAGAAAGTCAGGAGGTTGGCACGCAAGACACGACGAAGTCAGTGAAATCATCAAGAGGAGCCTTGCCTCTGCCCAGTGACCAGCAAAGAGCTTTGTAATCTAATGTACTGCAGGGTGCTGGTCGACTGGATGGAGTCACACTGAACCCATGGAGAGTTGGCATGGATACTTGTGTATCGACCTTGGCATCCACATATATTACCCTCTCTGTCGCCCAAGCAGAAGCCACTGCCACACAAAGAGAGAAAGCAAACATGTATATTAATTAGATCAGCGGTTCAACTTTGTTCTTATAAGATTCAAGGCCCTTGGTCCGTGTAAGAAAATTTCTCAAAGAACTGGTTGCCAGGCTCATTGAAACAACAAAGGACTCTGGGAGTGGTGACCGTCCTTTTCCAGCACCTCAGCGTGGCTATCCAAAGGCGGAATGCTCGCTGGATCCTCGGTTCCTGCCCGGCGTCGGAAGAGTTCGAAGATTCTAGGTAAGAAACTCCCTTTCCTTTCCTAACTCTTTTGTACTGCAATATGTTGTCCTTAATCTATATTTTCTGGTTCTCTTACTTAAACTCAAACAAGTTGCTTCAAATTCCACATTTTTTCAACATTCAATTTTTTCAATCCATTACATTGTATTGCAAAATATTGCATATCACTTGAACATTGCTTTATATATATTTTCTAGCGGGAGGCTCGAGAGGAAGGCAATTTTCATTTTGATATATTGACATAGAGCCGGAGAAAACTTCGGTATTACATTTTGTGTAGCAAACGCCATCAAAGTTTGCGGACGTCTGAGTACCACAGCAAATACCAAACGAAAGCAGACATTTATAACAAAAACTTTTCCGCTAGTAATATTTCTGACTGTTGTGCACCGTTGAGTGTGTTGTGCATCGTTGAGTGTGTTGTGCACCGCTGAGTGTGTTGTGCATCGTTGAGTGTGTTGTGCACCGCTGAGTGTGTTGTGCACCGTTGAGCGTGTTGTGGACCGTTGAGTGTGTTGTGCAACGTTGAGTGTGTTGTGCACCGTTGAGTGTGTAATGCACCGTTGAGTGTGTTGGGCACCGTTGAGTGTGTTGTACACCGATGAGTGTGTTGTGCACCATTGAGTGTGTTGTGCAATGTTGAGTGTGTTGTGCACCGTTGAGTGTGTTGTGCACCGTTGAGTGTGTTGTGCACCGTTGAGTGTGTTGTGCACCGTTGAGTGTGTTGTACACCGTTGTATGCGTTGTACACCGTTGAGTGTGTTGTGCACCGTTGAGTGTGTTGTACACCGATGAGTGTGTTGTGCACCATTGTGTTGTGCAACGTTGAGTGTGTTGTGCACCGTTGAGTGTGTTATGCACCGTTGAGTGTGTTGGGCACCGTTGAGTGTGTTGTACACCGATGAGTGTGTTGTGCACCGATGAGTGTGTTGTGCACCATTGTGTTGTGCAATGTTGAGTGTGTTGTGCACCGTTGAGTGTGTTGTGCACCGTTGAGTGTGTTGTGCACCGTTGAGTGTGTTGTACACCGTTGAGTGTGTTGTACACCGTTGAGTGTGTTGTGCACCGTTGAGTGTGTTGTACACCGTTGAGTGTGTTGTACACCGTTGAGTGTGTTGTGCACCGTTGAGTGTGTTGTACACCGTTGAGTGTGTTGTACACCGTTGAGTGTGTTGTGCACCGTTGAGTGTGTTGTACACCGATGAGTGTGTTGTGCACCATTGAGTGTGTTGTGCACCATTGAGTGTGTTGAGCAATGTTGAGTGTGTTGTGCACTGTTGAGTGTGTTGTGCAATGTTGTGTTGTGCACTGTTGAGTGTGTTGTGCAATGTTGAGTGTGTTGAGCACCGTTGAGTGTGTTGTGCACCGTTGAGTGTGTTGTGCAATGTTGAGTGTGTTGTGCACTGTTGAGTGTGTTGTGCACCGTTGAGTGTCTTGTGCACCATTGAGTGTGTTGTACACCGTTGAGTGTCTTGTGCAATGTTGAGTGTTGTGCACCGTTGAGTGTGTTGTGCACCGTTGAGTGTGTTGTGAAATGTTGAGTGTGTTGTGCACCGTTGAGTGTGTTGTGCAATGTTGAGTCTGTTGTGCACCGTTGAGTGTGTTGTGCAATGTTGTGTTGTGCACCGTTGAGTGTGTTGTGCAATGTTGTGCACCGTTGAGCGTGTTGTGCAATGTTGAGTGTGTTGAGCACCGTTGAGTGTGTTGTGCACCGTTGAGTGTGTTGTGCACCGTTGAGTGTGTTGTGCAATGTTGAGTGTGTTGTGCACCGTTGAGTGTGTTGTGCACCGTTGAGTGTGTTGTGCACCGTTGAGTGTGTTGTGCACCGTTGAGTGTGTTGTGCACCGTTGAGTGTGTTGTGCACCGTTGAGTGTGTTGTGCACCGTTGAGTGTGTTGTGCACCATTGAGTGTGTTGTGCACCATTGAGTGTGTTGTGCACCATTGAGTGTGTTGTGCACCATTGAGTGTGTTAGTAGGGAAAAGTGCGACTAGAGGGACGCGCGCCATCTGCCAGGTGGACCCCCTGCGACTAGAGGGACGCGCGGCCTCAGTCAGGTGGACCCCCCTGCGACTAGAGGGACGCGCGTCATCTGGCCAGGTGGACCCCCCGCGACTACGACCGTGCGCAGCGTCTGGCCAGGTGATCCCATTAGAGCCAGCTGGCCATGTGGTGCGCAGGTGTCTAGCCACATAGTGTTGTAAGGGGATTTTCCCGGAAGTTGGGGCGTGTCGGACGCGTGTGAGCGTCCGGTGTTTGGGTATGTGGTCAGGGAAGACTGGGGTCATGTTGTTTTGGGGGTAGGGGAGTATGTAGGGCTATGTGGTATGTGCTAGAGTATGAGGTAATTGCTCTAGAAGGTAAGGGGGCGTGTCGGACGTGTGTGAGCGTCCGGTGTTTGGGTATGCGGTCATGGAAGATTGGGGTCATGTTGTTTGGGGGGGTAGGAGTGTATGTAGGGCTATGTGGTATGTGCTAGAGTATGTGGTATGTGGATATGAGTGGAAGAGTAAATGAATATGTATGTTTGTTTTCCGTAGACTTAATCTGGTGTGTAGATAATAGTTATGATTAAAAAAAATGAGACTATGTATTGCTATGTAGAGGCTGTGTGTAGGTGAGAGGGGTCCCAACATATGTTGATGGGGTAGGGGAGGGTGGGGGGCGAGGGAGTGTGAGGGAGAGTGAGGGGAGCTTCCCCTAGGCGCGAGAGGGTTGGAGGGTCATTTGCGGTTTTGCGGTTTCTGACAGAGAGGAGAGGCTCTTAAGATGCACTGGTGGAGTGACGGTAATGGGATGCACCATACATCCATCCATCCATCCATCCACCCATCCATCCACCCATCCCTCCATCCATCCATCCATCCATCCATCCACCCATCCATCCTCCCATCTCTCCATCCATCCATCCACCCATCCCTCCATCCCTCCATCCATCCATCCATCCACCCACCCATCCATCCACCCATCCCTCCATCCATCCATCCACCCATGCAGCCACCCATCCCTCCATCCATCCATCCCTCTCTCTCTCTCTCTCTCTCTCTCTCTCTCTCTCTCTACATTATATGTGGGGTTGCACAATGTGATAAGAACTACGGACGTGAAGCTAAACAATTCAATCTCACACAAGGCAGTCATATGAGTCAAGGACTGGACCCTCAATTCATTTTTAGCTAAACAAGTTACAATCATGCAGACGACAGCTCAGAAGCCCTTGACCTTGACTCGTCAGCATCTGTCAATTCTGACTGGTTAGCTCCGTCCGGCGTAGCAGCTGACTGCACAGTGTCACCCATTCATTGACGCGTGAGTCGTGATCACTACCTACAAATTTTGTTAACTATGATCCCAACATCAGCTGTCCCAATAAATATCATTGAAATGTAAGCGTGTTTTTTTTTTCTCTCAATCTCCATCACCTCTTCTTCCTACACCGTTACTGCAGACCTTGTAACACACAACGTCACACACCATTCATTCTCTATCCCTTAGGCGAGCAATGTTCCCCACATACAAATTCCAACACAGAATGTTCAAGTCTCCTGAATGAGTGAAACATCAAGCCGTCTCGTTAGGGTCTAACCTTCGTGCTGGTTTGAGGCATAGTGAGATGGGGGAGGTGCTGGAATGACCTTACCCTCTCCCCATCCACCCACACCAAACCCCAACCCCCTCCCAAGCCCAAACCATCAAGCATCACTTCACCCTTCCCAGAACGGATGTTCTGTGCAAAGCCTTTATTATTTTTTCTGTTAATATGTGTAAGCTGTATCGCATCGCGACCCACATGGTAACATCATTCTTTGCTCAAATAACATTTTTTTTAAGAGTAACGAGAGTCATAAGGTGGTCTTCAATCTTATTATTATGACAAAACATAATTTTTTTGTAAACACATCTGCATGGGATACACTTAGCAGTCAGTGGTTACTCTCTCTCTCTCTCTCTCTCTATTCAGATCATTTAATATTTGGGAAAAGTAACACCAATTCCTTTCTCCTGCTGCCACTGTTCACGTATCTTTTTCATTTCACTTAGACTAACAGCTCACCAGAGGATGGAAGACTAATGTCAATTTTCGAGCCCCCATCTCTCACACCCTTTTAACCCTATAACGTAACATGACCAACATGGTAACATCATTCTTTGCCCAAATATCATTTTAAGAGTAACGAGCAACTTTCGGTCAGATGTCTGAATATTGAAATGTGAACCGTGTTAAATTGACTTGTTCATTATCCACGAGTTCAAGCTACCTTGAACTCGGACCTACATTATCCAAAACAAACTTTCCGCTATCCAAATAAATAAAATTTGAAAATGTGCGCGTGTCTACTCATTCCATCTCGTCAGGGTCGGACCTTGTGTCTTCCCCTAGCGCGAGTTTTTTCACTAACCATCGTCCTTCGCGCTCATCAGCCATTAGTGATCGTTGGATCCAGCAGAAAAAAAACAGAGTCTACTGACAGTGTGACAGTTTAGCCCTCTGTCACTCATTGTAACGCAAATCATCTTTCTGCAATCCAAATAACATTATATCGTTACGTATCGCGTTTTACTGAATGAGGGAAACATTTTACATCTTAATAGGTGTCTCAAGTAAATGAGCGAACGAGCATTCTAGCGGTACACCTCTTGAAATGTGACAGACGTCTGGCCAGCTGTGGCCGACGCACACATGCTCTTATGTCGGCTAACCTACACTCACATCCGACGACACATGCTATCACATCCATCACACATTATTTCCTTAACCATGTAGTCTCTCTCTACATTTCTCCTAGCTTCTACCATCACTCAGTAACTCAGTAAGTCAAACAGCAAAGCGGACTGAAGACTCTAATATGTTATGGGATAGACTGCTTCACTCTCGAGTTGAGTCATTAGTGAAATACACGGCTTCAGTTTGGTGTGACATAGCATCTAGCTCACCAGAGGATGGAACACTAATGTCAATTTTCGAACCCCCATCACACTCACCTTTATAACTTTGTAACGTAACATGACCAACATGATGTCATCGTTCTTTGCCCAAATATTATTAATGTAGCGTGACCAACATGTTAACATCGTTCATTGCCTAAATATCATTTTAAGAGTAAGAGCAACTTTCTGTCCGAATATCATATTGATATGTGAACTCCATTTAGCCAAACACAATATCTCCTTTACATCTCATACCATATAATATTACTGTCTACCAGTTTTTAGCCTCTGTAACACATTGTAACGTAACGAGAAATCAAATTTCTACAAACCAAAATAACATTTTTAAATGAAGTTTGACTTAGTCCATCTCCTTTACATCTCATACCATATAATATTACTGTCTACCAGTTTTAGCCCCTGTAACACATTGTAACGTAACGTGGAAATCAACTTTTCTGTGGACCAATTAGCATTATTGAAAATGTAAACCATGTTTAACCATTACATCCAAACACAAGTAAAATATTACCACAGCCCTGTTTAGTTCTTGTAACACATTATATCGTTACGTAACGCAACGTGGAAAATCATCTTCCAATCTGATGACCAAATAACATTTTTGTAAATGTGAAGCTTTGTAGATTTAATTTTAAACAAAGGTGTGTCACTAGTCCACAAACTAAGAGTGGTGAGTCAGGAAGAATGTCTTTGTGAAATATGCACAGAAGAGTTTGGGGAGATATGATCACTACATACCTACAAATTCTAATATTTTTTGTTAACTGTGTGATCACGACATTTACCTCTTGGTCTCTTGTTCCGCCTCTCACTAGAAAATAAACACAATTTTGTATAATTTCTCGACTAAAATACCACTCTGAAACATCTTTACACTTTATTTTTTCATTGACACGTGCACAGCCATCAAAGGGAATCTCACTACTGCATGGATGTCTTGTGTGTTAAATATACGAACCTTTCCTAGCTTATCATTTTTCTTTGTGAAACTTATATGTGGTGATCATATCTCCCGAGTCCACACAATAACCCACACATCACCCATCTTCAGTTTTCAAATCACAGCTCGCATCTAATTTACTGTTATTTTTTTTTTGTTTGCAGAAACTATGTTTTGAGAATATGCACAATGTCACCAATTACTGTTCGTATCATCAAAGTCCTTTCAGTCATCAAACAAGCAGAGGTGCAGCATAATCCACCAGAGATCTGATGTATGCAAGGTACACCATTTTGACAATTCCGACACCGACCCACCTTAGCGAGATGACTGTGCTCAACAATAGCCTAGCACTCTTAATAATTTTATTCAAGCACTGATAACATAGCATAATGTAAGATTTTTTTCACATTTCATATCGCGTGTGTAGATTTAGTTTTAACAAAAAGTGAAACACGAGAGCATGAACTAATAGGGTTGAGATAGGAGGAAAGGCTTTGTGGACGGCTAGTTAACATAACAGATATGATTTCACAGAGTTTTAACCTTTGCAAGTTTTTCAGTGTTTTCTCTTCACTTGTGCTAAGTGAGTCAGACAAAATGGGTCATTTCATTATTAGCCAAGGCAATACGCCATTAGCTAGTTAGTCAAAACATATAACACGCATTATTTCACAGGAATTTTTCTAGCAAATATGGTTCCTTTAAGCAGTTCAACACATCAAACATCAGCAGTCCGCGAAATTCTCTTTAGTCAATAATCATCCTTACAGTATTTCTTGACTAAAATAGCACTCCAAACATAAGTGGTCATTTTTATTCACACTGTCGCACTTAGTCAATAATTTGTTTCGCAGAGTGACAAGTTATGCTTAGTGACGAGATTTCACGGTGAGCATAGTTTTCAAGAGAGTTCACACTGTATTAATTACGGTCACGGATATTCATGTTATGTTTATGAAGATCACTACTTCTTATTTTCTTATTTTTACCCATTTCCCCCTAGAAAAAAAAAGACAATATTGTAATAGCAGCCGCTGAATTTTTTTATGATCCGAAAACTAGGTTGAAAAAGATGGTAGACTGTGGTGACAGATTGTTCTCATCTCCACACCCCAATTCCACCCTCTCTTCCATCTGCCCCTGACTCTTCACTTCCCCAATCCCCTCATATCCTTCCCACAATCCCCCCTCTTCCACCTCTCGACTTTTTAACAGGCCATAATAGCTCCCTGTAATTGTAGGCCCAAGTAAACAATGACAAAAGTTTTTTAACCACTTACCTAACAATCATTTATCCAGCTATTATTTTCTTTTGTCTCACCCATTTAATTTAAAAAATCAATAACCAAACAAAATAAATAACCGATGTAGCCGCTACGAAGATGCTAAGAAGAAAAGAAAACGTTCGTACAGTAACTGTCGTAACTGCTTCTTGAATCTGGTCCACAGGGACAGAGGACTAGATTGACATCAAAGTGTTCTATCCATTTTACCCCCAAGTCCCAGTACCTGGGGACATGGCCAATAGTCCCCAAGTCCCATGCACTTTGGGACTATTGAATATAAAGAAATACCTTGTAGTGCCTATGGAAATCTATTATCA
>WNGS01004511.1:2190086-2200927 GCA_020271785.1 Procambarus virginalis
GCTGGTGTTGACTTCTTGATGTGTAGTGCTCGCAGATATCAAGCCGTCTGCTATCGCTGTATCTATCGAATGATTTCTGTGTTGTTTGTTAAGACTTCTCTGGTGATGGTCTGGTTGTGGGAAAGATTATGTTCCTTAATGAGCCCTGTTGCTTATGCATCGTTAATCGCCTGGAAAGAGTTGTTGTGTTGCCTATATACTGAGTTCTTTGAAGCTTACTGTCCCCAAGTGGGCATTTGAAGGCATAGACGACGTTGGTTTCTTTTAAAGCGTTCTGCTTCGTGTCTGGGAGTTTCTCATGAGAAGGTTGGCCGTTTTTTTTGGTTTATAGTAAATCGTCAATTGTATCTTCTGATTTTGCTGTAGGGATAACGTTCCTATTAACAATATCTTTCAGGACCCTTTCCTCCGTTTTATGAGCTGCGGAGAAGACGTTCCTGTAAAATAGTCTAATAGGGGGGTACAGGTGTTGTGTTAGTTGTCTCTTCAGAGGTTGCATGGCGTTTCACCTTCCTTCTTATGATGTCTTCAACGAAACCATTGGAGAAGCCGTTGTTGACTAGGACCTGCCTTACCCTACAGAGTTCTTCATCGACTTGCTTCCATTCTGAGCTGTGGCCGAGAGCACGGTCGACATAAGCGTTAACAACACTCCTCTTGTACCTGTCTGGGCAGTCACTGTTGGCATTGAGGCTCATTCTTATGTTTGTTTCCTTAGTGTAGATGCGAAACACAAATGCGAACAAGCCTGAATGGTCCCCAGGACTATATGCAACTGAAAACTCACACCCCCAGAAGTGACTCGAACCCAACATGCCAGGAGCAATGTTCCTCACGCGTGCCCCAAAGAATGAGGTGATTTTTATAAAACATGCCCAAGATAACCATCCAGGTGCCGGCGGGGAAGTGGTTCATATAGCTTCGGCTATCACTTCCTTATGTCCGGTCGTGATGGTCAAGTTGTTTAAGGCATCCCTGTACATACCAGTTGCGTTGCTCCTGGGAGTATGGGTTCGAGTCACTTCTGGGGTGTGAGTTTTCAGTTGTATCTAGTCCTGGGGACCATTCAGGCTTGTTTGCATTTGTGTTCCTCACGTGTTGCCCCAAAAAATGAGGTGATTTGATAAAATGCTATGCCCAAGATAACCATCCAGGTGCCGGCGGGAAGTGTTCATATAGCCTCGGCTATCACTTCCTTATGTCCGGTCGTGATGGTCAAGTGGTTTAAGGCATCCCTGTACTACCAGTTGCGTATATATATATATATATATATATATATATATATATCTATATATATATATATATATATATATATATATATTACCTGAGCTCATCATATATAACCTACGTTAGAAACAATAAAGGGATCCCACATCTATAATACATTGTCCGGTAATTTGTTCCATAGCTTTACCATCTTTTTTTCCAAACCATTATTTACCCAGGTCTTTCCTGAATTTGAATTGATCCAATGACATCGTTTCATAAAATTGCCAGAATGGGATACCAATAATATAATCAAGCATTCCTACGAGTTATCCCCTCAAGGAAGATGCTGCAATCCTTCATTTAAATTTTAATGGGAAAATCCTTCATGAGGTAATTATTTCACTTGTATTATTCCGTAAATATCCACATTTGCGTCAGCAAATCACGCGTTGTGTTGAAACCCGTCGAGGGAAAATATCTTTCACTTTGTTCAAATAATTTATCACCCTGATTTGTTTTTCGTTTAAGTGAACTGTAGTTGTTTATGCGACATACCTTTTTTAACTTTTTTTATTTGGTTTATCTATTTAGTGATAAATAAATTTCATGAATGCCTCATTCATTCATATGCTGATACTTTTGTGTTTTATTAACGGTGACGCTTTCCATTGGAATGTGAAAAGCTGCATTTGTGAGTCACTGAATTGTTGATCATTAAATGCCAATATGATTTGCTGCTGAATTTCACCTATTTTTAATTGCTGGACAGGTAAATTGAGATTTAAAAAAAAAGTTAGGGTCAAAGTGGACTTGCGGGAAGAGATTGGGGGGGGAATGGTAGGGGGCTTGGGAGAGATGATTGTGAGGGCGGGGGAGAGAGCACAGTATTATCAAGTGGCTCGGGTGGGGAGGGGGGGGGGAGCTTTGGAGAGTGTGAAATTTAAAGTTGACTGACAGAATGAATGGACATAAAAAACATTAGATCCAAGTCATAAACCCAAAGCGATGAATGAAAGTGATAGATCTATATCAATGATGAATCCGAAGCAATGTATCCAAAGCTATAGATCCAAAGTGATATAGATCTAAAGCTGTGGAACCAAAGCGATGCATGAAACACAACAGTACTGGTTCAATATTATGGACCCAAATCGGCGAGTTAAAGCTTGACTGCCATAAGCTGTTCCAGACTGTTCAGACCTGCTTGAGTGACGTACACACCTCCAGTAAACTGAGAGAGACATGCTACACGAGGGGATTAGCTCATGACCTCAGGGAATACGATGTAGTTGACTGCCGCAAATCCTCTCGACAGTGAAATAGGTCTGCTCCCTGGAAAGTGCAGAAAAGAAACGTCGAAATTGTACCCCTCAAGGTGAAAAAGATTCATCTTGAACCGGGACAGATACGGTGTTTGTATGGAAGCATGATATCTGGGTTACCAAGAGGCAATAGTTTACATGTATATTGTGACGGGTCGGTGGCGGAGGATAGCAGGGCAGGGTGTGGTTTCCTATTAAGAGAATATACTGAGTTTGGAACTGTGGACAGGAAAATTGAACTTCGACTTAGTAATGATATATCATCCACACAAGCTGAATTGCAGACCATTCTGGCTGGTTTGGAGGAAGTACGTTAAGACGACAAAGATGTTTTTGTATTTGTTGATAGCTGTGGAGCACTTGATTCCTTAAACAGTCGAAATCCAGTCGTCATGTCCATAATTGAGGATTGTAGGAAAAGGATAAATGAGATAGAGCTGAAAGGTCACAATGTGAAATTCATGTGGATTCCATCTCATGTTGGGATAGTGCTCAACGAGGTGGCGGATGACTTGGCCAAACGTGCCACATCAAAACCACAAGTTGACAATGAATGTGTATTCACAATGAGACAAATAAGAAGCAAAATCAGAAATATTCAGGCACAGGCAGAAGTGGCGAGGAGAGGTATAATGTATGAGAGAAGCCAAACCATGCCACACACTACATGTGTGTGAGTCAAAACACCCATTTCACTTATGGTAAAAGGAGAAATGCTTGGAGTGACTCTGTGCACATGCGGTTCAGGCTTGGTTACAAATATTACTGGGAATATGGTACAGTTGTTAATGATAATGACACCGTGTAAACTATTTGGTATGTTAAGGGCTCACACCCTCACCCATTATGTTCTTGATTGCCCGTTGCTTAATGTATATAGAAATACTGAGATAAGGACTGTTCCTGAACAAATAGCCTAGATGTGTCACAACGGAAACGTTGATGACATTCTGGAGAGATATAAGAATTTTGCACCAAGACTGTAATCTTTCGTTGAATTATCTGCATGTCTCTTGCAAATTTCTCTCTGAAATATATGTTTATCTCTTAGAATGTTCGGCAATATGTTTATTGTTTGTGATGTGGTGTCTACATATGTATGAACACATTGTACCGAACGGGGTGAGAATAGCTTGAGCTTCCTCATCCCTTGGTGTATTTTACCTCAATAAACTTATTTAAATTTCAATTCAATAAGAACAAGAGTCAAAGCTAGGCTGCCATCAGAACAGGAGTCAAAGCTAGGCTACCACCAGAACAGGAGTCAAGCTAGGCTACCATCAGAACAGGAGTCAAAGCTAGGCTGCCATCAGAACAGGAGTCAAAGCTAGGCTACCACCAGAACAGGAGTCAAAGCTAGGCTACCATCAGAACAGGAGTCAAAGCTAGGCTGCCATCAGAACAAGAGTCAAGCTAGGCAACCATCAGAACAGGAGTCAAAGCTAGGCTGCCATCAGAACAGGAGTCAAAGCTAGGCTACCACCAGAACAGGAGTCAAAGCTAGGCTACCATCAGAACAAGAGTCAAAGCTAGGCTACCATCAGAACAAGTCAAAGCTAGGCTGCCATCAGAACAAGAGTCAAAGCTAGGCAACCATCAGAACAAGAGTCAAAGCTAGGCTGCCATCAGAACAAGAGTCAAAGCTAGGCTACCATCAGAACAAGAGTCAAAACTAGGCTGCCATCAGAACAAGAGTCAAAGCTAGGCTGCCATCAGAACAAGAGTCAAGCTAGGCTACCATCAGAACAAGAGTCAAAGCTAGGCTACCATCAGAACAAGAGTCAAAGCTAGGCAACCATCAGGACAAGAGTCAAAGCTAGGCTACCATCAGAACAAGAGTCAAAGCTAGGCTGCCATCAGAACAAGAGTCAAAGCTAGGCTACCATCAGAACAAGAGTCAAAGCTAGGCTACCATCAGAACAAGGGTCAAAGCTAGGCTACCATCAGAACAAGAGTCAAAGCTAGGCTACCACCAGAACAAGAGTCAAAGCTAGGCTACCACCAGAACAAGAGTCAAAGCTAGGCTACCATCAGAACAAGAGTCAAAGCTAGGCTACCATCAGAACAAGAGTCAAAGCTAGGCTACCATCAGAACAAGAGTCAAAGCTAGGCTACCATCAGAACAAGAGTCAAAGCTAGGCTACCACCAGAACAAGAGTCAAAGCTAGGCTACCATCAGAACAAGAGTCAAAGCTAGGCTACCATCAGAACAAAAGTCAAAGCTAGGCTACCATCAGAACAAAAGCTTTAGAGTACGAGAGCGACGTGTTTAACAAGCGCCTCCCAGTCCACGACTCCAGGACCTAGATTCACGAAGCTCCATGTATTTCTTTGTAAGTGTGTGCTACGAAGGTTCCTAAGTATTGCCTAAGAACGTTCCTACTTCCAGTTCAGAAAGATATACTTACGAAGATTTTAGCAACTTCACTTAAATCTCGCTGGATGTCATTAGGGCTTTTCGTTTGGCCAAATAGAAAGAACGTAACATTTTTCATCTTACAGTTGTAGCCAATCACGACGGCTACATATAGGAGCTCATCCATTGTCACTTGCCACCTATTTATGTCGAATTTTCTTATAAAATTAGTATATTTCGAAGTAAAACTATGATTTTTCAACTTCTACAGCCAGCACCGACATTGAATAGAATAGAATACTGTATATATACAGGATAAGATACCCCAAAGGGCGAGCTTGGAAGTGGGGACAGAAGAAGATAAGGGGGGGGGGTGAGAGGAAGAAGATTTGTAGGAGAAAAAGTGCCAGGGCTAAACCCAGCTGTGTGTCGTTTGGTTACGGCATTCGAGGCAGGGACTCAGTCGGGTGTTTTCAGTGACAACATCGGGACATCACAAACTCACAACATCACAGTGATTGGCTCAAGAGCGTCAGGGCTGAACTTTTTACGGATGGTTTGTGCTGGTTGTTGAGAGCTGAATATGTAATGATGGTGGATGCTGGGTGTTGAGAGCTAAAGTTTATCGAAATACAGAATTTGGAGGAGGATCATGGATGGTAGAGAAGAGGTCATGATTGTTTCGTGGTAGTCTGAGAGTGTGTAGGAGAAAATCAATGTGTTGTTCATGATAAGTGAGTAGTCTATCAATTTGTTTGATAAAGTTTTCCAGTAGGTATTTAGGGCAGGAATGTTCGTACTTTCATGGAGACTTTGACTGGTATTTAACTCTTGCCATCGGGTGTTGAGTACCCATCTTAGTGCTCTATTCTGTATTCTTTGAAGCTTTAGTTTGTTAGTACGTGCAGATAGAGAAAGAGCTAGTGGAGCATATGTTAGGAGAGGTCTAATAAGTGCTTTGTAAAGGTGCATTTTTGTGTCAGGTTTTGCAAATCTAAGTCTGTACAGTTTTTTCATGGCTTGAAGAGCTATTGCATGTTTCTGTGTAATGTGTGTGTGAAAGAGTAGTTGTCGATCAAATGTAGTCCAAGGACTGTGGAGGAGGGAGATACAGAGATATAAGTAGGATTTTGAGTATATGAATAGAGTTTAAAGGAATTGGGCGAATAGTTCTTTTACAGAAAAAGTAGGTGATTTTGGATTTGCTGGAGTTGGTCTTTATGCGCCATTTGTACTCCCATTCAGTGACAACATCAAGTTCTGTTTGTGCTCTGTTTGTTAGTGTATCAATGGTGTTGCTGGTGACAAGGTGAGAGACATCATCGGCATAGCATATGGTTAATGAAGTGTGATGAACAGGGTCAGGAATGTCGTTGATGTATAGGATGTAGAGTGTTGGGGCAAGAACAGAACCTTGGGGAACACCGGCATGTAAGTTGAAGTAGTCAGAGTGTTGTCGGAGGAACTTAATTCTCATTGTCCTATTGTCTAAATAGTTAGGAAGAAGTTTGGTGGCGATAAGGGGAAGATTAAAGTTGTTACATAGTTTGAATTTTAGACCGTCATGCCAAACAGTGTCAAAGGCTTTTTCAACGTCCTTAGTGATGAGTGCAGTCTTGAGTCTTTGGTGCTGATTGATACTGAGGTAGTTGGTCATGATGTTTAAGGCGTCGTGAGTGGACCGGTGAGGCCGAAATCCAAACTGTTTGTTAGTAAGTAAGTCATTGTGTTCTCGGTGGGTTCTAAGTCTCTGCTTGATCAGCCTTTCAAAGACTTTGCCAAGTGTCTCTAGAAGGCTGATGGGTCTGTAGTTCTTTGGGTCAGTGTGGGGTTTTCCAGGTTTTGGAATAAGAACGGCTGTGGCAGACTTAAAGTTGAGAGGGAAGTATCCAGAGGCAAGGGAGGCGTTGAATAGGTTAGTGATAGCAGTAATGATAGAAGCAGGGAGTTGTCTAAGAAGGATATGTTCAATGCCAGACGCACCAGGGGCTCTGCGACGAGTGCCCATGAGAGCTGTCTTGACATCAGCTAGAGTTAGGGGAGTCTGTAGTTCAGTGTTTGAATTGAGATTGTCAAGGTGGATGAGGTCGTCTGGTGTAGTTGCTTGTCTATTTTGGTGTATCCAGTCTTCGACTATTTCAATGTTGGGGCGTGCAAATGGTTCAGGAGGATGTGGGTGAAAGATTTGTTCCCAGTGGTGTTTAAAAATGTTGAGTACTGCATCAGGATCAGTGATTTTGTTGTTATTATGAAGAAGGTATTTAAACGGTGTGTGAGTTGATCCTTGTAACCGTTTGATTTGTTTCCAGAATTCTTGAGGTGTCAGTTTTCTGTATTGTTCTGCTTGTTCTATGAGGTGTTTCCAATGTTTTGTGTGATCTTCATCTAGGCTGTTAAGGATGTGGTTATTTAATGCTGTTAGGTCCCATAGTATTTGTCCATGACGATGTATGTTTTGTAAGAATCTAGTGTGATAGCAAGCTAAGAGCCGTTTTGAGCGAATGGAGGGGGTGAAAGTGAAATGTGCTTGTGTGTTTTTTTAGGAAATGGAGATGTTTGCTGCATGAATGATGGTGTCTTGTATGTTGCGTGCTTGTTGACGTAAATATATATGATATATTTTTTTGTTTACCTACGTAATTCTAAGAGATATTGTGTGGTTTTCTTTGTCGCTCCCATTTGAGAAGCGATGGTATTTATTTACGTACATAATTACCTAAATTTACCCAAGGGCCACTAACTATCTAGTGGCCTCGACGAGGACAGAAAGCCGGCGGGTTGTTAAACGTCCAGCCAATTGTCCTAATGATATTTTCTAGCTGGCTTTTGGCATTTACGGCTTCAGTGGGTAGGCGGTTCCATGAATTTATAACCCTCTGGGTGAATTTTTTTTTCAGTCCTACTTAAGAGGACATACTCTCCAACGCTATATCTGTGACTGCCCTGTTATCAGTGACTTCAGACCACATGGTATGAGGTACTTTGGGCTCTGTAATTACTTCATACACTCAGGAATATTGGAAGATATTCTTGTGCTGTACCCAGATTTTCCTAGTGGAGGTTAATAGATCAGCCTTACATTTTTTTTCTCTCCTGATTCCATGTATGACTGACCGTCCTGTGAGGTGGGGATGTTGGATGAGTTTGTAGCTGTTTTTTATCTACACTGTGTGGTCCTTCATACAGAATAAGGAAGCAGCACATTGCTGTGTATACCTAAGCTTGTTAAAAAAAATACATTGTTTGAGAGGAGTCTTATAGAAGCTGGTAAGGTAATTGCTTACCTCTAGTGAAAATCGTAAAGTTGTTGTTTAGTCAGAGTTGATTTGTTATTTGTATTGAGGCTGGTATTTTCTTCCGATTCCATATATGACTAACCATCCTGTGAGATGGGAGTATTAGATGAACTTATAGCTAGGTTTTGATCTACATTGTGTAATCTTTCATATAGAATAGGGTAGCAGCTGTTACGGAGCCCCTTCTATTTCTCTCCAAATCCGGCTTTAAGAGTCATATCTCCTGACCCTGCTGATTCCCTGAGGTACAGGGAGTCTCTTGATATATGAGGCGACCAGATTGGTTACCTAATTGGGGAGAAATTTGTGTTTATAAGTTTGTATGTAAGGGGAGAAGTTGCACCATTGATGCAAACAAAATGGCGCCCCCTGCCTGCAAATCCGCCATTTTGACCTCGGCCACGTGATTTTTTGATCTCGGCCACGTGATTTTTTAATCTCGGCCAGCCGCGATTGGCTGGCCGAGGTCACGTGGAGCAGCCAACCAATCATGGCCAGACGTGACGTCACCGAGAGCCCCTGGTGGCGCCTGTGGAGGTGTTGTCCAGAGCTGATCTGACAGTGGATGTGAGAGGCCGTGCGTAGATTAGCTCTCGAGGTCGGAGGCTCTGGGAACCTCGTTCAGCGGATCATAAGCAGCCATCGCAGCCCACCATCAATGCTGAAGACCGCGTGCTCCTGGGGAGCAATAAGAAGCCAAGTTTATTGGGCAAACAAGTGCCAAAACTTGAGGTATCGGTCGGCGACGACTCTGGAGGGCGTAGCCTGACGCCCGCGGGTTTGGTTGGTGTGGCGAGGAGTACTGCAGTGACTGGGTCACATCTACTCAGGACGTTGGAGGGAAGACACCGTTTACGCTCTACAGGATCGTCAAGGAGCGACTCGGGTACCGTAGGAACCTCACACCATCGAGGGACAGGCGTCGTGAACTATGAATGTTGAAGGTAGATAATTTTTCCCTCCCATTACCCCTTGTTGATTAGGCTAGTTAGGCCACCAAATATCTATATATAGCATCAGTATATTTATTAGTACATTAGTATTAGGATAGGCTGCAGGCAGCTAGTATTTACGACTATTGAAGAAGACAGTGTGTGGGCAACGTGGCAGTTGGTGAGACGGTGGTCGAAGTTCACGAAGCGCCCCCGCTTGAGAGGATTGATTGATTGATGAAGATTAAGCCAACCAAAAGGTGGCACGGGCATGAATAGCCCGTAAGTGGTGGCCCTTTTGAGCCATTACCAGTATCAAGAGCTGATACTGGAGATCTGTGGAGGTGCAACTGCACCCTGTGTGACGTGACGGAGATGTCTCCCGTGGCTTGAGAGGGTCTGAAACCCCCTTTTAAATCTGCCCTGCTGACGGAGTTCGTGAGAAGAGAGTTGCCGACGATCTCCAGACTATTTATTCCATATTATATATATATATATATATATATATATATATAATATAGATATATATATATATATATATATATATATATATATATCCATGCATGTAATCCTATTATTTATATATGTGTTCATGTAGCTTTTCATTAGTAAATGTCATATATATTTTCACTGATGTAGTTGAGTGCGCCTCCACATTATCTCTACTAGCATACACGAGTGATATTGTACCCCACTTAATGAACAATACGATTTTATATAGAAATTTTCTAGTGGCTGGTGGTGCTAGAGTAACACATACATTTTATAGAAGCGTACCCTAGGCTGATGGTCCTGTTATAGCGCTGTCAGCGCAGCAACACTTTGCTATCAGGCAACATAGTGCATACCCACTGAACTGCATTGCTGGGGTGTAGAGATATTAACCCGGCTGGCGACCTTGTGTTCAGTATAGAACGCAGATGTGGATGAGAGACTTGCAATCCTTTTGTTATGGCAGGCAAGACTCAGAGGAAGTGCTGTTGAAGATAAGCCTGAATCTTCCTTCAATTCACTCGGGGCAAGGCCGGAATTGCTTGTTGCAGTTTCCCTGTGGCTGACTGAAAGGCTCCCAGGGTGGATCAGTGGCACCTAGGTGGTGGGCATTACGTGGACCTCTTCTTTGGGAGCAAGTGACTCTGATGAGTTACGTGAGTCAGAGAGACTGTCTATTCTGTCTCCTGAACCCCCAACAGCTCCCTTGCTAGCATAGCCCCAGCCCACCACCCCCCTTAACACAGCACATTGCTGTGTATACCTAAGCGTCGTAACTAAAAAAAATTAATAATATAGGTTTTAAATTATAGTTTGTATTATTACCAATATTATCCTTATTAAATCATGTTAACCATGGATCATTAAGATCTCAAGTTGATATGTAATTAATCATATTTCTTTTGAATCATTCATTAAATTGTGCCTATGTCTCAATTTTTCATTTCTTTGGATATACAGTAGAAAAGAGTTTAAACATACCATAAATATTTGTTTCATTATATTTTTTGTTATTTAAATAACTGGATCAATATTTTTACAACTGACAGGATTTGTTTTACTCACAGGTGCATTATCTGTTAAAAAAATTAGGTTTGTTACACACAATGCTGCTACATAGCCTTCCCGACTTGGAGCCTTCTTTTGATAATTACTTACTTATTGTTGACACAGTCAAATTGTGTAACAGGAAGAGGTCTTGGACACAAATTTGTTCCATGCTAAATGTAGAGGA
>WNGS01004511.1:2205159-2216512 GCA_020271785.1 Procambarus virginalis
AAAGTTTTTGAAAAAAAAATAAATACAAATATCTCCCTTTCTATTTACGGCTGCAGTACTGAAATTGGCAACAAATTGCAGCGCTTTACATATACAAATGGTCAAAAAATATTGGTTGAAATGAACAACTTTTCAAACAAGGTTATTGTTATTTTAACATTTTAAATATATAAGAAAATAATAAAGTCTCAGGTGCTGCCATCTGTGGCTGAGGTTGACATCAACCAGTTTTCTCCAAAATTGGCACCCTTACAGATAGGCTTATGTGCAGTCAGGTGTATAAGTTTCACGAAAATCGTCCGATAAAAAAAAAAATGGAAATTTTGTTGAAAAAAAAACAATTTTTTTTAACTTAATTTTTTTCTAATAACACTGATTTTATTATTTTTTAAATATATGCTATTGAAATAGGCGAGAGTCATAGATAAGATTTCAGTTGACACTTGTGTTTGATAATCGTTTTTGACCATTTTGGAATAATTTGAAACCTACTTCAATATTTTTTTTCTCCCTTCCTGTTTATGCTACGATGCTGAGACTTGGACCAGATGAAACACTTTTCATGTACAACTCGTCAAAAAAGTTTGATTGAAATCGAACCAGTTTTCATTTATTGCATATTTTGGGCAAATTGGGAGGTAATGCTCCCTGTCAGGTTTTCGATCATTCACGGATTATCATGAAGCTCCTCCTTCACGGTTTCTGCTTTCCACTCACTAGCATAGAGTTGAGTCATAAAGGCGGCCTCACACGGAGTGAAGAAGTTCTCATTATCTACGCCCACGCATAGCTTCCTCAGGCCAGGGCGCACAGCGTCTTATATAAATTAGACTATAATATTCATGAATCAGTTCTATACAAAACTCGTGATTTTTTTTATTAATACATGAGGTACATCTGCATTAGTGCAGCTACCCTAGACTATATGAAGTGGAGTACAGTGTGTCAAAAAAGCTAACTACGTGATGCTATAAAATCCCCATCACACAGGATGGTTAGTCATACAGAGGAATGTGATAGCAGTCTGCACTGGCAGACTCCGGAAGCATTTTGAGGATATCATCAACACAAGAGTGAATAAGGTAGCAGTGGTAATAAAAGTCCCCATCTCGCAGGATGGTTAGTCATACAGGGACATATGTTTAGTAGCCTGCACAAAATTTGGGTACACTGTGAGGATATCTTCAAGAATACGAGAGTGAATAAAGTAATTGCAAAGCTCCAGGTACCTCATGCCAACTGGTCTGAAAGGTCTAATAACTGGGCATTCAGTGATGTAGTGCGGGAGATCGTGCCGTAGTTCCTGCTCACAGAGTTTGCAACTGGAGTGCTCAGGATTGGGAGATCCGTCACCTGCAGCCACCTGCCACAGGTAACGGTAACCCAACCTGATCCTTGCAACCACTGTGTCGCACAGTCTAGTGGACGTTTTGTGCTGCCCATAGATATAGGTTTCAGATCTGAACAAATCATAGCTTTTTATACTAGTACTTTCAGGTCGTTGGGAGTCAGTAATTCTTTCCTATCAGATCTGATGTTTGGACCAATACAGTTTTGACAGCAGAGATGGGGATACCTAGATCTAATTCAACTTCATCCTTGTTACACGCTAATTTGGCTGCAATGTCTGTCTCATTATGATGGGTTATATTTATGTGTGAAGGTATCCATACAAAGGAGATTCGAGACCCTTTACTCTGTGCAGCAATTAGGTCATTTATAATTGGGAGTATGAGGTTCTTGCTGTCGATCTTCCAAGAGAAGTTTTCGATTGCTTGAAGAGCAGACTTTGAATCACAAAATATTATTCCTCCTCCAATGTTTTTTAATGTACTGGTAGCTAGGTAATGCTGCTAGTTCTGCTTGTGTGGAGGTCAGCCAGTTGTTTACCTGACACTGACAGTCTTTGTGCAAATATTATTTCTATAAAACCTACATGCTGCTGCAGTCCGTCCAGTAGAGGATTGGACTGAGCCGTCGGTGTAGACACAGTGCTCGTGAGATCTTAAATTCTCGATGGAGGAGGCAATTGTTTCAAGTGTGACAGCTTTGAGAAGAGCAAGATTCTCATTATCTTTCTTGGACACAGGTGTGTATGATACTTGAATGGTGGGGTACAGATAAAGAGGAATATCAGAGATAGGTAGATTGCACTAAAAGGAATGTTAAGTTTAATGAGATTGTAGGCATTGTTGCTCAGCCATTTATCATAAAAGGAGTGAGTTGGTATGTCGGCACCAGTCAATAGGGTGTTAACAGCACTAAATAATTTGTCTCTGAGCAATGCAGGAGATGTAGGGTCTCTCATGACTTTAAGGCAAAAGGTGGTGTTGACTTGCATGATTCTCGCTAGTATGGTTGGAAGCTTCAGTTCTTCCCGCATGTTGATGATTCTTGTGCATCTTGGGGCACCAAGAATTATCCTCATGGCCTCATTCTGTACTACTTCAAGTTTGTCCAACACAGAGGAGGGGAAATTAATTAAGTGCAGAGCATTATAATCAACGAGAGATCTAACAAACATCATATAGAATAGTCTAGCATATTTAATATTGATACCAATATTCTTACCAGTAAGTGTTTTCAATGGTTTTAGTCTTTCTTTTAACCTACAGAGTAGATCATTTACAATGTCACTGTTAATACCAACTCCAAGGTATTTGTGCTGCCTACACGTTTCAATGTTCAGGTTGTTGACCTTGAAAGTTATAGGGACACGAGTATTCTCTCGGGGATGGAGAACTCTGGATTTAGTTATAGAGATAACAAGACCACATTCAATGCTTTTAGCAGCGAGTGAATCAAGTAGAGCTTGCAGTCTAGTTTGGGAATTTTCAACAATGCATATGTCATCGGCATAACAAATGACGGCTTCGTCAGGTAGTGTGGGAATATCAATTGTTAATTTGTGCATCAGAACATTGAACAGTGTAGGACTTAACACTCCACCCTGGGGTGTACCCAACTCAAAGGTGCACAAAGTTTACTTTTGACCCCCTTGACTGAGGCGGTTCTGTTACTCAGGTAACCCCT
The DNA here is from genome assembly GCA_020271785.1 of Procambarus virginalis. Lineage (NCBI taxonomy): Eukaryota > Metazoa > Arthropoda > Malacostraca > Decapoda > Cambaridae > Procambarus > Procambarus virginalis. Next base: position 2,208,193 of record WNGS01004511.1, read on the forward strand.
GAGCCATGTCAACAGTCTTCCCTTAACTCCAAAAAGGCTAGCTGTTCTAGGATTATTTCTCTGTTTGCTGTATCAAAAGCAGTTTGGAGATCAATAAATGCCGCCTGAGAGTTTGGTCCCTCTCTGATAAAATACTCAGCAAAGCAAGTTTGTGTGCTTCTTCCAGGAAGGAAACCATACAGGTTAGGGGCAAGGTGGGGCTTGATATGAAACATTAGTCTGTCGAGAATAATTCTCTCAAGAACTTTAACATGCACGACGTCAGAGAAATGGGTCTGAATTTTTGTGAATTAGGCTTGGGTATGGGTATTATGAGTCCCTGTGTCCAGCGGTCAGGTAAGACACCCTACCTTAGACTTTGATTAAACAATTCTAGCAAAAGCTATTTGGCAGCTCAGCAAGTACTCTCATGGTGTTGTATGTGATGCCATCCTCTCCAGGAGAGGTAGCCTTACCTTTCTTGAGTGCATTTTAATTTCAAAGGGGGTTATGCCATAGTTATCATCAGGCCCTATTTCACTACAGGCAATTTCAATATTGAAGTTACGATTTATTTGGTACTAGCCAATGGTTTTGCACATTTAGGGGCAGGCTGCTTATACTAGCAGTGCTTGCATATTGTTGAAGCAGCATGTCGGCATAGTCTACAGGTGAATGGTGATCAAGTTGACGACTGCTAGGACGAGAAATCTTTTTAATTTTATTCCACATTTGGGATAAAATTTTTTTTATTAATTCTTAGGTACATCTGCATTAGTGCAGCAACCTAGACTCATATGAAGTGGAGTACAGTGTGTCAAAAAAAGCTAACTAGTTGATGCTAGAAATCCCCATCAAAAGGATGGTTAGTCATACAGAGGCATGTGATAAGCAGTCTGCACTGGCAGATTCCGGAGCATTTGAGGATATCATACACAAGATGGAATAAGGTAGCAGTGGTAATAAAGGTCACCATCTCGCAGGATGGTAGTCATACAGGGCCACATGTTTAGTAGCCTGCACGGTGGTAATATGAATCAAGTCTACGGTAAACACGCCACCATTACATTCGGCCGCTCGAGAGAAGTGCAGTTTGAGAAGTCTAGAGAAACATCTGAATCTCGAAACTACATTTTAAATCCAGAACGTATAAGAAAATCCTGGTCTTATCATCCAATTGGACTAACAGTTACAGAGGAGGCCTCTCCTTGCAGGGTCGGCGTTCGATCCCCGATGGTGCAGCTGTTGGACACTGCTCCTTCCGAACAAATCCACAAGGGCTGTGCGAGGATTCGAACCTGCGTCCAGGAGCACCCCAAACACTGCCTTAATCGACTGAGCTACATGGTCAAAAGAGTTGAAACCGAAGTTCTACTAAACTTACTGGATCCTGCAGCCTCTCTGAGACACAAACCAGGGTTTTACACAACTCCCCCCATGCACTCGAGCTATGTCAATAGGCCGTTCTACCTCTTCGCCCTTACTTCATTACACACAGAAATCACAATAACGTGATGCATCAAATGAACAAATCCACAAGGGCCATGACGAGGATTCGAAGTTCAGTACATCAGTTCAGAAGTTTAAAAGTTGAAACCGAAGTTAAGTTCAGTAGAAACTTCAGTTTCAAACTCTTTTGACCATGCTCAGTCGATTAAGGCAGCATCTGAGATGCTCTTGGACGCAGGTTCGAATCCTCGTCACGGCCCTTGGGATTTGTTCATTTGATGAATAACGTTATTGTGATTTCTGTGTGTGCCGCTCCTTCCCTCCATCCTCAACCCGTCTTCTTAAAAATAACGTCACTCTTGGCTGGTATGCGCGCTATGGCCAAATTTGGACGTAATTTGAAATGAAATCAACTCACAAAAGTGACGTACTGTTTCGTTTTCTGTTTGAGTCGTCCGGCCTACTCGGTAAGGTTAGAGAGGAAACTTTCCATTACGTTTTTCATACGTTTTGAAACTTAATGAGAATTTCCAGCCCACCTAACCTATTAGAGGACCCCTAACTTACCGTTGTTGAAAAAAAAATCCCAAATTTATTTTTATTTTTTTCATTTTCAAATTACGTCCACTTTCGGCCATACGGGTAAACGGCCAAAAGCAACGTTATTTTTAAGAGGACGGGTTGCTCTGGGTGATCCCAGATCGCTGTCTTTGTGCCCTTTCCATGTGCTATATGATCATGCTGGCTTAGCCCCTTCTCATAATTGACTTACCTTCTTGTTAATCATTAACACAATATAATCTGAAGCAGTTGAAAAGAGCTAGTTATGGATCGAAAGGGAGAAACGAGCCTACGGATACATTCTCACATGTACACAGATACTAACACCTAGATACACGGACACACACATGTGCACATGGACATCTGGTTAAATACACGCATGAGCGCGCGCACACCCAATCCACCCATAAAAGTTTGTTACAAAAGTAGGAGCAACAGGCAGGAGTAAAAGGTAAGTTGCTCAAGTGGATAAAGTATTATCTCAGCAATAGGAAACAGCGAGTATCTGTGAGGGGGGGGGGGGAAATCAGAGTAGCGAGATGTCATCAGCGGAGTCTCACAGGGCTGTGTACTTAGACCCATCCTGTCTGTGATATATGTAAACGATCTTCCAGAGGGTATAGACTCATTCCTTTTTTCAATATTTGCTGATGATGCAAAAATTCTGAGAAAAATCAAGACAGATGAAGACAGAGACTGCCGGACGACCTGGACAAACTGGTGGAATGGTACAGAAAATGGTTACTAAAGTTCAACTCAGGAAAGTGTAAAGTAATGAAATTAGGCGAAGGGAGCAGAAGGCTGAACACAAGGTACCATCTGCGAGGTGAAATCTTGCAAGAGTCAAATATAGAAAAAGATCTGGGAGATGATATCAAACCAAACCTATCCCCAGAGGCCCACATCAAAAGGATATCATTAGTGGCATATGTTAGATTGGCCGACATAAGAACAGCCTTTAGAAACTTGTGTAAGGAATCGTTCAGGACCTTGTATACCACTTGTGTCAGACCAATCCTTGAATATGCAGCTCCAGCCTAGAGTTCATACCTAGTTAAGCACAAGACAAGGTTAGAGAAGGTTTAGAGGTATGCCACCAATCTCGTCCCGGAACTGAGAGATATGAGCTACGAGGAAAGGTAAAGGAGCTGAACCTCACGTCCCTGGAATACAGAAGAGTAAGAGAAGACATGATAACCACCTACAAAATTCTCAGGGGAATTGACAGAGTGGACAAAGATAAAATCTTTAGCATGGGTGGAAGTCCTAATAGTAATGATAGTAGTCAAATTAAAGTAAATAAGTATGTCGAGTTACCAAAGTTTATTGAGGAGGACCCTGAGGTTTTCTTTTCACATTTCTCTAAAATTGCAGTTAGTATGAACTGGCCAATGGACCAGTGGATAGCTGTTATGCAGAGCCAATTCAGGTGAAAAAGCCAGGAAGTTTTCGCATCTTTGCCTGATGCAAACAGTTTTGATTATAATTTTGTTAAGAACTGCATCCTAAATGCTTACCTGTCGAACCCTAAAATACGCCGGCAGAAGTTTAAAAATTTAAAGAGAGCAAGTGAACAAACAATTGCAGATTTCACCAGGTTAAAAACTAATTAGTGTAACAGATGGCTGAAATCACTCTCTATAACAGAGTTTGATACTCTTAAGAATCTTCTTATTACAGAAGAAGTTCTATCATGTCTTCCAGACAAATTATCTACTTTTATGGCAGAACAGAACAACTTAACAGATATTTATGAGCTGTCTAAGCTCGTTGATGAGCATGAATTGTTAACTAAGGCACATTTTAAAGCCCAATCAACTAATTTCACCAGTCGAGTAAATTCCAATGCTCACAGAAATACTTATCCACATAAACCCATGACTAGGGCTCCAGCTACTCCCATGAACTCTTCTCATACAAAACCTAAACTTGCTACTCCATTGCCAGGAACATCAAATCTTAGTAATGTTAATTCTCAACCTACAGTTAGTTCCACAGGTGTGACCACTGTAAGGTACTGTACTCATTGTAAGAGAAAAGGCCATGTGATTAAGCCTGAGTTACGACCAACTGGTCTCATTTATTTTAGAGGTGTGCAGAATAAATTTACTAATGAACATGTCACTGTAGACCCCAATTGGGTAAAACAGTATTCTCCATATATGTCTTCAGGCGAAGTTCTGTGCGTAAATGGGAAATGGAAGCCAGTGGTTCTTCTTCGTGATACTGGTGCTTCCCAAACATTAATTTCTGCCAGTATACTCTCTAATGTTGCAAAGAGAGATACTGGAAAGTTTGTAGTTCTTCAGAATGTTGCAGGATGTAAAACTGTACCTCTGACAGATGTTAATTTGAGATCGACCATTACCCCAGGTTTATGCACTGTTGGTGTTAGTAAGCAGTTGCCTATCCCAGGTGTGGATGTTATATTGGGTAATGATGTGGTAATCAATCATGTTGTGGGGGAGATTGATCCCAGTTTGTTTAAACAGCCAGTTGCAGACCCTGTTGCCTATTCTGCCTGTGCTGAGCTTAGTTCTATGAATGAACGACCTGTTGTAGTGGCTGGCGTTGTCCACCCTACCTGTGTTGATGTCAGTACTATTATTGATCCAGTTGTCAGTTTTGATATTACTCAAGTATTTGTTCCAGTAACCAGTACCCCTTCAGTGGAGAAGTGGGATGTGGTTGTTCAAGATTCATGTGTGGCCAACCTAGTTGTTGAGAGTAAACCTGATACTATGGCCCCGCTTTATTCCAATCCAGTAGATGATTTGGGACAGGACGTCCATGTACCATTGTCTTGCCCGCTCACTACGAACGTTGTGTCAGGAGTTGAGAGAAACTTAAAAGCCACGACTCTATTGTATTCTATCCAAGTGAATGGGTTAGGACAAGATGTTGGGTTGGCAGAGGATGAAGGGCCTTTTCCTTCACTGTTGTCTTTCTCCTGATGAGGCTGTGCAGTTATTTAGGTTGAGTCTTAGCCTCGGTGTGTGTGTATACTCACCTCAAATAGGTGAGTACACACACACACACCAAGGCTAAGACTTAACATAAATTGCTGCACAGCCACATCAGGAGAAAGACAACAGTGAAGGAACAGGTGATGAAACGGAGGATAGGGGCAGACAGATTAACTACGTGCGAGGAACTCAATAAGAAATTCCAGGAAGTTTTCACATTAGAACAAGGACAAGTTCCAGAGATAAGAGAAGGAATAGTTAACCAGGCCCCACTAGAGGAGTTTGAGATTACCAGTGGGTATGTAAGGAAGCTTTTGTTAGAATTGGATGTGACAAGGGCTACAGGCCCGAATGGAGTATCACCATGGATACTAAAGGAAGAAGCAGAAACACTGTGGCTGCCACTTTCCATGGTGTATAACAAATCACTGGTAACAGGTGAACTGCCAAAAATTTGGAAGACGGCAAACGTAGTCCCGATATACAAGAAGGGGGATAGACAGGAGGCACTGAACTATAGGCCAGTGTTCCTAACTTGCATGCCATGCAAGTTATTGGAAAAAAATTTAGCGAAAAAAGCTAGTGAAACATCTGGAGCGAAGGAACTTTGTGAAACAACACGAACATGGTTTCGGGGATGGCAAGTCATGTCTCACTGGATTAATTGAATTCTACTATCAGGCAAGAAAGAGATGAGTGGGCAAACTACATATTTTTGGATTGCCTGAAAGCTTTTGATACAGCACACCAGAGACTAGTGCGAAAGCTGGAGATGCAGGCAGGAGTGAACGGGAAGGTACTCCATTGGATAAGGGAGTACCTAAGTAACAGAAGACAGTGAGTCACTGAGAGGGATGAGGTCTCAGATTGGCGAGACGTCCCCAGTATAGTTCCGCAAGGCTCAGTCCTTGGACCCATACTGTTTCTGATATATATAAATGATCTACTAGAAGGTATATAATCATTTCTCTCATTGTTTGCTGACGATGCAAAAATTATGCGGAGGATTAAGACGGAGGAAGACAGTATGAGGTTGCAAGATGACCTAGACAGACTGAATGAATGGTCCAACAAATGGCTACTAAAGTTGAACCCGAGTAAATGTAAGGTAATGAAAATAGGCAGTGGAAACAGGAGGCCAGACACAAGATACAGAATGGGAGATGAAGTCCTTCATGAAACGGACAGAGAGAAAGATCTAGGAGTTGATATCACACCAAACCTGTCTCCTGAAACCCACATCAAAAGAATAACATCTGCGGCATATGCGAGGCTGGCTAACATCAGAACAACCTCCAGAAACTTGTGTAAGGAATCATTCAGAACCTTGTATACCACATATGTAAGATCAATTCTGGAGTATGCGGCCCCAGCATGGAGCCCGTAGCTTGTCAAGCACATGGTGAAGCTTGAAAAAGTTCAGAGGTATGCCACTAGGCTAGTCCCAGAACTAAGAGGCATGAGTTACGAGGAAAGGCTGCGTGAAATACAACTCACGACACTGGAAGACAGAAGAGTAAAGGGAGACATGATCACTACCTACAAAATTCTCAGTGGAATTGACAGGGTAGTTAAAGATAAACTGTTTAACACGGGTGGTACACGAACAAGGGGACACAGATGTAAAGTGAGCACCCAAATGAGCCACAGGGAGTAGTAGGGATGACAGTGTATCGGCTCCTTTTTTTTCTGGAAAAAGGGGCCGATATGGCACACCGTATTCGCCGAACTTTTTAAGAAAGGGGCCGATTTGGAGTTAAAGGTTTCTTATGAGGAAAATAATTTCTGAGATTTTAGAAGTTTGTTAAGAGTTCTTATGAGGAAAATACGTTCATAGAAGATTGTTAAGAGTTCTTATAGGAGAAATAATTTCAGAGTTCTTACCGAGAATAAACAGATATTTGGACCGTATACATTTAAATAGAATTCTTACTTAGAAACGAGTATATGTCAATATAACTGTATCATTACCCAGCCATCTCCCCTCACACCCTCCCCCTTCCCTCCCCACCCTCTGCGTCACCTTACCTCACACCCCATTCCTCCCTGTCCCTTTTTTTCGGGGAAAGAGGACGCTGGACTGTCAGGGGTTCCAGGTAAATTAGGGAAGAGGACGCTGGACTGTCAGGGGTTTCCAGGTAAATTAGGGAAGAGGACGCTGGACTGTCGGGGGTTCCAGGTAAATTAGGGAAGAGGACGCTGGACTGTCGGGGGTTGCAGGTAATTTGAGCAGTCACTGATTTGGAATTAAGGAATTCTTATGAGGAAAATAATTTCTGAGATTTTAGAAGTCTGTTAAGAGTTCTTATGGGAGAAAATAAGTAGGAAAATCTTACAGAAAAAATCAGAAAAAAGGGACCGATGTGCTCTTAAGGATTTCTTATGGGAAAATTCAAATTTTTTCAGTTCTCTTACTGAGAATAAACTCTATGGACAATTCTCGTACAAGTATATATTCTTACGATGTATTCTTATGTCAGTCTTATATACTCTGTACAAACTTGCTTTAATAGGTTCTTCTTCTTCTAAAGAAGATTTTACATAACTATATTATATTTTAGGTGGTGCACCTCCCAAGGAAGATCTGGGATTGATAAAATTTAGGAATTCGCTGAGTCCAGGAATGGTAACTTATAAACGACGCCTAGAGACATTTGATATGACATGGCCTGGAAGAGTGAAGCAAACTTCTCACGAGCTGGCTGAAGCTGGGTTTTTTATTGCTGTATGAAGTGTTTAACTATTTTAAAATTTAATAGAGTTATAAGTAAAGGAATAATGAATATTAGTTCAAAGATAGTAACGAGATGATTCTGGATTGTGTTTATGGTTTTCAGGTATAAGTGATCATGTCTGCTGTTTTCACTGTGCCTGTGGAATATGCAACTGGAGACCAGAAGATGATCCTTGGACGTTACATGCGAGATGTAATCCCAAATGTGCCTACATTATTCTTGCAAGGGGCAAGGAATTTGTTAAGAATACTGGATTGACATTATCATTACCAATAATACCTATAGACGATGATTTAATAATATCCTAATAGAGGGTATTGATAAGTTAAAAAATCTGATTCATCAAAAATTAATACCTGTTGAGAGTATAAGATATGTTTTTAGTCAGTACCTTAAGGAATCAAGGGATTTATTACCTTATTATTATACAAAGTAGATGTCTAGAAACTAGTGTTGAGGTATATGCAAGAGGGTACAGATATTTATTTACGGGTACAGGAAATAATTTATGATGCAGTGGATGATAAAGAGGAAGAAGAAGTTATACCTGAAGATCTGGATTTGCAAACTTTACCTGAGACTAACACTGTTCACAATGTCACACAAAATAATTCAATAAAAAATGAAATA